>CAJNJA010025853.1:0-32342 GCA_905231915.1 Symbiodinium necroappetens | reverse complement strand
GTCGTCCTCCGTCCGCGTCTTTTTTGATCTGGGCCTGTTTTGTTTAGAGACTGAAACCCAACAGTATGTGCTGTTGGGAATTAAGTCCTTCAGGAGCGGCTGGTCTTCCTGTCCAAGAAAATCGCTGTGGCGGCAGGGCAGCCGTTCTCTGCCGGGCGCCCAGGCAAAGAGTTGAATTCCTAACGGCAGCCACGTTTTGCATGGCGATATGGTCCGGATGGCTGGATCGTTGGAAGTGCGAAAAGCAGCTGATGACCCTGCTGCTGAACATAAATAAGAAGCAGCAGCACATACGAAGGGTGAGGAAGGAGGAGGAATTGAATAGCAGGATGCCGCCAAGAAACAATCCGCTCCCGGACAGGGTTCGAGACGAAGGACTTTGCCACCGGCCTTCACGCCTCCACCACCAGAGTGTTCACCGTGCAGGGCATGCCTCTAGCCGGTCGCACTGAAGGTTTAAGATGCAGTCGATAACTTGACATCGTTTTTCTCGTGTGCTCCTGCCCCCCATCAGTCATTATGCTGGTTCAGCCAGCTCGACACTTCTTTTACCTTCCGTTGGCCTGCATTGCCTGAGGCTGTGCGAAAGGCTTCGCTAGAAGGCAGGCTGCTCATCTGTCAGTGGCTGGCGATTGAACTGAAACATCATGCTGCGCAAGATTTCGTCACACTGTTTCACGATGTTTCACCAAGGCTCCAGAAATATGCTTAGCACATATATTATAGCCCGAGTTTAAGTAAATTAAATGCCGCCGTGAGACGATGAGCACGAATTGATACGGAATTTGTTGTTCGACTTGCTCGCCGTGGCCTTGAGACAGGCTTTCGAGCTCGGACGCACCGACCGTGCTCCTGGCAAGTCAGTTGGAAGGGATTTTCGGGCCGATTTCTGCCTGCGAGGTTGCCAGCTTGCCTATACAGAGTGATGCATGCTCGATGTTTAGGACGGGGCGCTAGCTTCCATGTAAGCGCAGCGCCAGGCAGCAACGCTTTGCCCAGGATGCCGCCGCCTAAGCACAGGTTCGGAATGTGGAATACTCCTTCCGAAAATAGGAGACCCCAATACAATGCCCTAAATAGTAGGATCCTTATTATAAGGACCCCAAAATAAGGTACCCCTAAGTTTCGGAAAGTCCCATCCGTTGAGATGTCTTTGCACGAAGGACAGGCCTCCAGCTCGGGGCCAGCTTCCACCTACTTCGAGACGTTGACTTGTCGACGCAGGGTGTGCTCGCAAAAGCGATATTAGTCTAGCCGGCAAAGCAGTGTGCCATGCATTGCAGCAGGGCTTGTGTGTTTGTGATTGCCTCTCCCAACGCAGGAGAATAATAACAAAGCACGGATTTTCATCATGGCCTGGAGCCTGGCATGTTGCTCCGTAGCTAGGCTTCGGCAAAGTTTGCGCATGAGCCGTTGAGGCCAAAGGTGCCGTGGTGGACGGCGAGGCGCCAGCTGGCATTCTGCGGAGCCTTCCTTGCTTGGCCCTGTGCCTGCAGGATCCAGACCTTGACCAAGTTAAGGAGGGATCGCTCGCCGCCGCCCTGGATCCTGCTTCGTAAAAACTGGGTGTTGGCATGTGCCCAGAGGTGCGAGTGGAGAAAGTGCTGGAGGTGGCGCCAAACCAGATCAATGCCCTGCTTGGTAACCAACAGGCAGACGCTCCGGCCGGGCTTTGGGTGAAGGCCGCCTTGTAGAATGCAGAGCAGGTGTCGCTCTTCCTGGCGTCGCCTTCAGCCTCTCGCTTCGAGGAAGGGGATGAGGCCGGGACTTCCTCGACTCTGCGGGTCCCTGTGACATTTTCTAGCAGAGTTGGGACACGGCTGGTATGGCATCCAGCGAGCCAGCAGGGATCCTGCCCTTCGTCGCTGTGCTAGGAGGAAGATGATGCGCTTTCACCCAGAGCACCTCCTTTGTCGGAGGATTTGGAGCCTGGTTCGGAGGCAAGGCCAGCCTGAAGCGTGAAATCAGAGACCCAGGCCCTAGACCCAATAAGCCCCAAACCCTAAACCCTAAACCCTATAACCCTAAACCCGATAAGCCCTATAAGCCCTAAGCCCTAAACCCTAAAAGAAGCCCCAAAACAGCCTCAACTCTGACGGCGGCGCGTTCATGTGCCGAGGCGGTTCCCGAGCCGGGGGAGAATGGCTCGCCAGAGCTGCCAGAGGCCAGGCCTTCCCTAAAAGTTGGGTTCAGAGTTTAGGGTTGTAGGGTTTAGGAGTTTAGGGGTTTAGGGTTGTAGGGTTTAGGAGATTAGGGTTCAGGGTTTAGGGTTCAGGGTTTAGGGGTTTAGGGTTTAGGGGTTCCGGGATTAGGGGTTTAGGGTTTAGGGGTTTGGGTTCAGGGTTTAGGGGTTAGGGGTTAGGGTCCAGGGTTTAGGGGTTAGGGTTCAGGGTTCAGGGTTTAGGGTTGGCCTTTGAATTGAAGTAATGCAAGAGTGTCGTCGTACAGACTTGTTAGGTTTCCTGGTGGGCTTATAGGCAATTAAGAGGATTTTGCAGGGTTGCCGATTGTATTGTGGCTTTTACATATGGGTTTTACAGGCAGAGACCTTTTCGTACTCTGCTCCATTGACAGGTCCTGGCTGCTGAAGAGAAAGAGGAGACGCAACCTTTGAAGGACGTCTCAGACTTCTGTCTTGGCTGGGCCATCTTCTCCCCAGCCCTAGACCCGAAACCACGCTCGTGGAATTTCGGGATAGGGTTCGGTTGACTAGGTTTTGGTTTAAGTTTTAATGTTTAGCTTCCTGGGGTTGAGATTTAGGGAGGGTTGTCGGGATGTCGATCGATCGCTTGCAGGAGGCTGTCGTGTTGCCGCTGCCCACGATTGAAATCCAGCCTGAGCCCGTCTCCCCGACGAGCGAAGTGCCCGCACCTAGCGAAGCTGCGACATCAGAGGCCAGGAAACACTAGAATCTAGAGTAACCTGCTCGAATATACTGCAGAGGCCAGGAAATCGTAGAATCTAGCATAATCTGCTAGAATGTACTGCAGTATACTCTAACAGACTCTAACATATAGAAATATACTACAGTACACTATACTATACTTCAGTCTACTGTACTATATTGTGCCGAAGTTCATGTTTGGCATTCTCTCTCCTGGACGGTGGTCACTTCCAGTTTCTTTGCTTGGATCATGAATGTCTTGGCACTTGGAAGTCGCAGGTGCTAGACTGAATCGCCAAATGCTCGACACGACCCGAAGACCCAAACGGCCAGAATCACACAAGCAACGGCAGTGTGCAGTCAAGCCAAGCCACCAAATAGACGATGGAGTCTCTCACTGTGTCCTACGTCATGCACTGCACCGAGTACACATTGAACGCATGGGTGCATCACCATGTGACAGAATACGAGGCGTCGTGCGTAATAACACACTCAGCGCCAAAACACGGCAAACAAGCTACTTGTAGCAGCTTTGTCTTCGGAATTCCAAGCCGCATGAACCGATTCTAAGATGCTATGTACGCAAGAAGGGTATGGATTCTGTTTTGGCTGCTCTCGACGCAGACTTCGTCACCCACGACATGTGTTCACAAGCCATCTGCTAGGTTGACCTTGATGTTTTCGCGCCTCATCTAGATATGTGTCACTTTGAAGACCTGTTTCAACATGCTGTCCTGGAGGCAAAACCGCACACGGAGAAGCCCTCTGTATACTATGCCGGCATCGTAACGCCCAGCAGCCGCAGCCGCTCTGAGGCCAGGTTCGATCTTCTCGCTTGCATAGACGAAGGTTTCGAGCGCATAGGCTAAAAAAGGCCCAACACTTACAAGATCAAGTCTTGTGCAAGCGGGATCTTTCTTGTTGGCTGCCAGGGTGAAATGACGCCTATAAAGAGAATGAAGCCCAAATCTCAGGCGGGGCAGGAGATTTCTGCATGAAGAGCTTTATCCATTTGTGAAAGCTATCGACTTCATCGTGCTCTGCTCTGGGTCGCTTTTGTCTTCTAAGGTTTAGCACTTAGGGCTTAAGCGGTGTAGGGTCTGGCATCCTTCCTTGACAGTCGATTTTTGCCTGCACCTATTGACACGCAACGGGCCCTTGGACTGGCGACCCGTACAAACCACACGATTGCGACATGCTTGTCATGCAGGTGCAGTACCATCCGCTTCGACATGATGGAACAGATGGACCACGTGAAGAGTTCCAACCCCTCGTTCAGACCGTGCAGGAGAGGTACATTCCATTGCATCCTTACGTGCCTATACATGGGGCACTGGTTGTGCATGGGGCCACGCCGCTTTCACCATCCTGCCACGGGACAGGCTAGTTAAACATCGGATACAGTGTGCGTGTAGTCGAACATCTCATCGGAGGATGTGGCCGGTCTCTTGTCTGCAGCCCGTGAGTTCGTCGCAGAGCAGAGCAGATGACTGCCACAGCAACTGCTACCCTGGGTCAGTTTGTGCCTATTTATACTCGTGTTTGTGATTATCCTCAGCCAGAAGCTGAGATCCACATCATGACCGGACAGATTCGACCTGTTTCGATGCCAAGATGTGCACAGATGAATTTGTATTAAGTTCCTGTCGGTTCCATTCAATCAGTTGGAGAGATTTTCGATTTGCACGGAAGATGGCTTTGCAGTGGTGTCCTTCACCGCTTGTCGCTCGCGAAATTCACGTGCGTGGGCTGGGTATGTCATATTGGCAGAGAGTGGCCCCCACTGTTTTCCTGCACGGGTGTCGCTATCGGAATGTACACACAACTTGACACAGCGGAGTAAAGAGATATAAAAGAACAGGGCCTCGAGCCAGGAATCAAGCGTACTGGGCATCTCCGCACGTCGTACCATGACTTTCTCTGTTTGCCTCTGCTGTCTCAGCGCGCCACGTCGGTGTAGACACTTTTCAGATCTAATTGTGAACTGCACTTGTCAAGATCTTTAAAAAAGCACCCGTCAATTTCACTGTTTTTCGTCATGCTTGAGAAGTGTTGGACAAGGTGACGAAGATCGGCGCGACACGGGTGACCAGCCCGAGCAGCTCGGATCATCTTAAGAACTGGAGGGGTCACTGCCCCGTTCCTGTCGAGCCACATTGAACCGTTTCAGGCCCGGCATGCCTTCGGAGGCCTCGGAAGCTCTTGCAGAAGGGCGCCGGGGAGGCTGTTCCCCTCAGAGTCGATGCGACAGGCAGAGGCCCCAATGGAGGATGCGGCGCCTGCAGCGCTCCCGCTCCAGCCTCGGAGCGCTTTCGGTGCCATTAAATCAGGCGGGGACGCCTGATTTGCTCTGCCGATCGAGGCCAGAAGTGGCGGAGGGTGAGCCCGAAGCGGACCGAGGCAAAACGCAATTACGCTGTTACACATGATAGCCTTGCCAGAAACTTAAGACATTGCGGACTATGTGTCCCTCCCTCTGGCTTTGCTAGTTCTCTCTCTCTCTCTCTCTCTCCCTCCCTCTCTCTCTTTCAATGTTTTCTGTGATCAAGTGTGGACTGCATGCATGAGAAAGACCGGCAGCACTCAGAGAACCGCCGTCCGGTCTGCGCCTTTAAAACAGGCGAAGAAGATGCCGATGCCAAGCCGCAGTCTTGGGGAGAGATGTCGTCGGAGAGGGTGATCACTCTGTCGGATTAATTGTATTGGTTCGGGCATAGTTGATAAATCATAAAAAACAAATAAATGAATAAATAAACAAATAAGTAAATAAATAAATAAATATATATATAATTATATATAAGTATAAGTATAAGTATAAGTATAAGTATAAGTATAAGTATAAGTATAAGTATAAGTATAGGTATAAGTATAAGTATAAGTATAAGTATAAGTATAAGTACAAATAAATAAATAAATAGATAAATATACCTACATACATATATATATATTATATTATTATTATTATTGTTATTATTATTATTCACATACACATACACATATGTACATATATGCTTAAGCTGAGCTCTGCTCGTATATGGTATATCTGGCTGATGTTTGTCGCTCAAGCCAAGGTCCATCACGAGTGCTTCTTTCGAGCTTGGCATCGTCTACGTTCTTCGCCATCCTGCCTTCGTGTCACCCAGGGCTGACGTCTTCGAGCCTGACGATGATGAGCTGATTGCAGAGCTCGAGGAGGGCGAGGTGCCCTTACCAGATCAGTCAGTTGATGCTAGCATCGATTTTCAATCAGTGATAGAGCACCACGACGACCAAAGACCATCGACCAAGACGACCACTTGGTCCGGAGGACCAAGACGACCAGGACGGCCACGACCGCGAGGCGGCCAGGAGACCGACACGAAGTCACCAAGAGACCACCAGAGCAGGAGACCTCCCGAGACAGGACACCACCAGGAGACCAGGGGACCGCTAGGAGACCACAAGCACGTGATGGCTTGACAAGAAGGTTTCTCGCGAGAGACCGGCAAATCAGGAGCAGGACCAACCTACTTCCCAACAACTACTATCGCATTCAGAAATGCCCACCATGCTTGGCCTTCTGCGCGGATGCTTACCCCCCATTTCCTGACCGGGATTCAAGAGGACGGCCAGACAAGGATGGCCAATGTATGGGAATTTACAGTGGATCTAGCTTTCCGGAAGACCCATCGCACGGATACGGTCTAAATATTAGAACATCGGTGCAAGCGATGCGCGGCGCCAGAGCGGCAGCCCCGTCTCGGGTGCGCCTACAGTTAATCTACCGGGCTTCTTTATCCTTCACTTTGGAACTGCGTAGTGTGTACCACACTGTTTGGGGACTGATGCGTGATCAGAGGGGCAAGCTGGCAAGCATGCTGTCGCAATCTGCGGCATGCACATCGGAGGAGATCGAGCTGGTGGAGATCGTTGGCTTTTCCGAAGAGGGACGGGTGTGGCTTGCTCAGCCGTGGGATGTTGTCCACCTGAGTGTTCGATCTTGGCTTCATGGGCCAGCATGCGAGGCGTGGGAAGCTGAAGTCTCCGGAAGGTTGGATCACCTTGAGGATGCCTGGCATTCTTGGCCTCTACCTTCCAGCTGTAACATCGCGATTTTTTGGCTTGCCCTACATGGTATTGATCTGAGGAACTCGGCCACGGGCACAAACTGGGTCGCCGGCTATTCGGAAGCCCGGATCAGAAGTGTTGTGTTCCCTCAGCTTGTCTAGAGTCAATGCTGCAAGACCCATCGTTGAGTTAGTCTCGGCGTATGCAAAGCTCACGATGCTACAACCTGCATTTTTTCAGGACAGGGGCGCAAGCTTCTCGGCTGAACTTAGATTGATATCTTGCTTGATGATGCTCGTGGCCTACCGTCTGCCAGAGAAGCATTGACACAGCCCTCCTGCCAAGGTGACCAGGCGTCCCAGGAGAGCGGCCAGGTGTCACAGGAGGGCAAGTCGGACGCATCAGTCTCAGAGGAGCCGCGAGACAAGCCTAAAGATGAGAAACTGGCAGGATCCGACAGCGCCGTACAAGAAGGGAGTCTACATTCTTGTGCGTGCCGCGTATGTCGCGCACGATGCCGATAACTTCGCACCCGATGACGACGAGCTGGTTGCAAGGGTGGAGGAGGGTGAAGACTCTTTGCGCATTGATTAACAAGTTGATGGACCAACAAGGCTCAAAAATGCCTCCCAGGGGTGAGTGATAGATATATCTTCTACAGCAAGAGCCAAGGAAGTAGAAGTCGTAGAGGTGGTCGACTTTGTGGAGGAGGACAGAGTGCATTGAGCTCAGACATGCAAGCCCGGAGGAGGGGTATCCTATTACGAGTCGCCGCTCCGATGCTTCATCGGATGCTGTCAAGTGCCCCGAGCACGAAGCACCATCATCCGCAAAACTCGATACATACCTTCTGCCATCAGAGTATCCCCTACAGCAACACTGCAAACTCCCGTGTCGGTGAGTCTCCAGCCACCACTCTCCCCAGATCCGAAATCCGGTTCTCCGGATTTCATTGTTTTGTCTTCTCCCAAGCGCTGCCATCCGAAATTCACGAAATTTGAAGCTTACAAGAAGAAGGGCCATTTCTCGACCCAGGCGTGGCAGGATCCTCGAGCCAGGTGGTTGGATTACCCTCCTGAGACTTGGACAGGGTTTGGCAGACTTCGTCGTGCGACGAAAAGCAAGCTCAGTGACTTAACGTCCCTTGCCCAACCGAGGAACAGGATCACAGGCACGGAGTGGATTACGCCGAAGGCGGGTGGGCACTGGGAAACAGATTCGCACCCTCTGCTGCAGCGGCATGGCAAATCTCTCGAGCGAGTTAGCACTGAAACGATGGCTGTGCGGGACACATTTCATACTTTTTCAGTGATTGCCCGGAAGTAGTTTCGCTCTTGGCAGGATCCTGGGGACCATGGCATCCCAGGTGCTGCGACAGTTTCTCTGCAGCCTGGAAAACCGCTGGTTGCTGTGACTGACGTGAAGTCTCTTTTTTCCCTCAGGTCCTGATTCCCTGCATCGTTTGCTCCTTGCCATTCCCTTTGTTGCCCTCCCTGCCCTGCTCTTCCCCCTCCTTCCAAGCTCCACCGCAGCTTTTGCTTCTAATTAGGCTAGTACATGTTTTCGACGACACAACACGACCAAGATTTGTCAGACGCCAATGTGGCAGGCATTCCAGTGTTCCTGACCACCCTAAACCCTAAGGCCCTAAAGGGCGCCCAAGCCAGGCGACAGAGACGAATCTTCCGAAGGCGAGGAAGGCGATGGGCCGTCGAGGCCACTACAAATCAGCTGCTGATGAAGCATCCAATATACCATAGTCTACAAAAACGTGCGATAATACATGGTATAATATGCTATAGTGGACCATAATCTACCGTATAATGTACTAATATGTACTATACCTCCATCAGATACGAGGGCGTGGGCTCTTGCAGCATTGCAGTCAGGGTGCAATCAGGTCACTCTGTTTAGCAGCACGTGGCAATCAAGTTCTGCAGGCACGAAGGGAAGGAAGAAGCGGACACGCCTCTTGACAAGAATGTGTTGACTCTAGCTGTTCTTTTGATGTGTGTACTTGGGGGGAATGCCGGGTGCTTGTGCCCACAATCTCTGTGCCCGAGCATGTGACCATGTGCCGGCCTGCCGCATCACACAAGCCTGAGCCGCTTTTGCTGCTTGCAACTTTCATTTGAGGAACCCTGTTGACAGGATGAACTTGGAGGACAGCTGTCTTCAATTCGAAAAGTTTCCCCCACGCGTCTACTGCTGCAATCTGCCAGGAGGAGGATGCGAGCCACCTGGCCGAAGTGAGTCCATTTTGTGGCATTCATAGGTCAGCTCTGGTCTCTCGGTCAAGGTCGGCGGAAGGCATCCGAATTGGAACAGGAGCTGGGCATGCTGGAGTCCCCACGGGCCCTAATCGTCCCTAGAGCATTTCCGAAGGACTCATTTCGCGTTTACCGGCTGTTTGAGACAACTGCCGGACCAGATTGGATAAGTTGTCCGTCTAGCCTTGGCTGACAGGAGGAGCCCTACGAATCGGGCATTTACCTCCTTGTGCGGTCCGCATTTGTGGCATACGACGCCGACAACTTTACCCCAGACGACGACGAGCTCGTTGCAGAGCTCGAGGAGGGTGAAGACGCTTCGTGCGGTGTTTAGAAGGTGTGGAACAGTCTATCACAAGCACTTTGATCTGAATTTGGAATGCTATTGACGCGAGATATCATGCCTCCAAGGAAGTCGAGGTTGTAGAGGTGATCGATTTTGTCGAGGACGACCGAGTGTTCCCAGCTTAGGATCCACATCATTCCTGCTGTCATGAACAGTGTCCCTGCCATCTGGCCAAGCACTGTACGTACATACATACATACATACATACATACATACACACACACACACGCACACTGAGGCGAGGCAGGCTCCGTGATCCAGATGGGTGGATCACGCTCGTGAGACTGAGCCAAACGAGCTTGACTGGTGTGCGGTGTTGACATGAGAACTTGTAACTAGACAACACCCCCATGCCAAGGAACAGAGCGACCGGTGCCAAATGGGTCACCCCAAAGGCTGGTGTGCCATGACCCGAAATTTCCAGATTCTAGCCCGGTATGCCGGCCCAATGAGCGACTGATAGCACCTTCATCCGCTTCACCGGGGGCTCCGAAACATCGGATGGGATGCGTGGACAGCTGTGATCCGGCATGCCGACATTGTGTGAGAAGGTTGATTCGTCCACGGCCGACAAATCCGGTTGCCAACACTCATGTTCATACCATCTTGGATACCGCGCTTCGCGACTGGCAGGAGTCCGGCAACGACTTTCGAGGTGGGGATTTGTTTGCAGCAATGGCTATGGATATAGCACATCCAGCTATTTCAAGACACCCTTCAGTGATACTAGCATGCTTCCTTTTCTATCCGGATGCCACCAACCAAAGAGAGTCAGAGAGTCGGACAGATACTCTTTGTTTGGACTGCCTTCTCTGAGGTGCCTCAAAGACCGCCGCCTCAGAGCCAGGTGAGCAAGAAGAAGGTTCCCACTCCGAAGACGAGGATGGCAACGAGCCTTCCAGGCATGACGAGACCTCGATTACGGGAGTCGGTCAGAAGGGACGACTTTAGGAAAAGCTGTTAGCTTCCCGTTCTGGATCGGGAGTAGAGGGCACAGCAACTTTCAGCAGGCACCGAAGAGTGGCCGACGAGGAAGATGAGCGTCTTGACGGAAACTGGCAGTTGCTTCATCTCGTGGCTCAACGTTTCTGGACACACTTGCTGGCTCGCATGCTTCTTGGCAACGGCTAGAATGCCGCCAGATTGATAAGTTAAAAGCCATCCAAGGCTTGGAATCCAAGCGCTCCGTGCATGTATAGAGATTAGGCATGCTTGTACCAAGTTTGAAGGCCGAAATCACTAAACCCTAGCTTGACTCGGGATCCCCAAGACACAGGTCGACTTGTTACGGTGCCGTCCTAACCGCGACTCCTAATGAGGTTTCTAAGTCTGACCTTCGCGTCACAGCTCACCGCCAACTTCCTCGTGGTGGCAGTCTGTCAAACAGCGTGACATTCTTCGTGTCGTCGTTCGCATTCTGAATCTCTGTTGCTGTTTGTCTCTGTCAGGCAGAGCTCATGTCCGGGTCAATCCTTCACCTCGCCTTTCAGGGCCAAGAAAGAGAGGGGAGCTGACCAAGACAAGATGACATCCTCCAGGTTGGACGTAGCCTTGCGTGCCGGTCGTTCAGCCGAGGAGCCCTGCAATGAAGTGGACTTCTCCAGAGGACGGGGTTCAAGAGCAATTTGCTTCTTTTTCTTCGTGGGAGGCCTGGAAGCCATAGTCCTGTTGCGTCTTTTTCTCGTGCTTTCAGGACGCCGCGAGCATCGATGCAGAGGCAGAAGGCAGCGAAAAGAAATGTAGTCCCAAGTCTTGTGCTTGCAACTGCTGTAAGCCTGTAAGCACGATCATGCAGACCGCCTCGTGCCTCATCTCCCATCTCTGGTTAAACCCTCCAGCGGCATGTCATGCTGTTCGAGTGTATCTGCATGCATCTGCCACAGGCGGGCGGAAGGCATCAGGCTCACAGGGGGAGGACGAGGAGCTGCTGGCACATCGATAGATCCGTTGGATCTCATCGTGAGAAGCACTTCTCTATCTTCGTTTTGGAACACTTGGCACGACTGGATTTCTGGCAGGATCCAGTGCCCTTCGAAACTGGATCCTACATTCTTCTGCGAACTGCATTCGTGGCATTGGATGCCGACAACTTCTCGCCCGACGACGAGGAGCTTGTTGCAGAGCTTGAGGAAGGCGAAGACTCCCGGAGGAATCGTATGTGGAAGACTTTCATATGCTAACACCACGCAATCTCACAAACCGCGCCTTGCAGCTTAAGTCTCACTGGCAAGAGCTAAGGAAGTAGAAATTGTGGAAGTGGTGGACTTTGTCAAGGAGGAGAGAGTGTTCCCGGCTTGGACATGGGAACTAGACCACTGATGGTGCATCTTCTCTGTTATTTCGCAGTACTTGCCCGCGTCCTGAACCGAGGCGGGGCAGGATCCGCGACCTCCACGGATGGATTACCCTCCTGAGACTTGGACAGGGTTTGGCGAGGTCTCAGCCCTGCACTAAAGCCCACCGTGGATGAACTTCTCTCCATAAACCGAGGAACAGAGCCACGGGCACCGAATGGGTCGCCCCGACAACCCAGGTGCCTTCCAGCAAGGACGGACAGATGTGACTTGCCATGGGTAGTTCGCTGCGTTCTACATGTACTTATTGCCGTTGCAGGACACGGTGGGCAACGATGCCCGAGGCGCATGGCCTGGGTTTCTTGCGACAGCTGCCGGGAATGTTTGCGCGAATGTGTGCCCATTTTCTGCTCCGTTGAAATCTGACTGTTCGGTGAGCCCTTCCAGCTACAGCAGCTACGGTTTTGCCAGAGCAGAGAACCGGTACATCCGTGTTCTCAGTCAGCAAAAAGCAGCTGGTGTCGATGGCACGGTATTCCAAGACCAGTACGCAAGTAGCATCACTACCCCACCGATGCCACACAAACCATCTCAAACACATCAGACGCTGGCACAGGCGAAGAGGAGGCATCGCACGCGCAGAAGGAGGAGCTGTTGGGCTTTCTTAAGCCTTAAGTGCGCAACGCTTCGCACGGGGCAGTTCTGCGGAAGCTTGCAGGATCCGCCAGTGCGCTTCAAACCGGGATTCTACACTCTTCTGCGACCCACATTCGTGGCACTTGATGCCGACGACTTCTCGCCGGACGACGCGGATCTTGTTGCGAAGCTGCCGGAGGGTATGGCGCTTTGGCAGCGTAAGTCATCTGCAATGTTGGCTTCAACGGCAAAAACGGAGAGCCAAGGAAGTAGAAATTGTGGAAGTGGTGGACTTTGTCAAGGAGGAGAGAGTGTTCCCGGCTTGGACATGGGAACTAGACCACTGATGGAGCATCTTCTCTGTTATTTCGCAGTACTTGCCCGCGTCCTGAACCGAGGCGGGGCAGGATCCGCGACCTCCACGGATGGATTACCCTCCTGAGACTTGGACAGGGTTTGGCGAGGTCTCAGCCCTGCACTAAAGCCCACCGTGGATGAACTTCTCTCCATAAACCGAGGAACAGAGCCACGGGCACCGAATGGGTCGCCCCGACAAGCCCGGCTCAGGTGCCTCGGAGCCAGCACGCATAGTCTGTTAGGCTACAGTGCTTGATGATTGTGGTCGCGTGCAGTGTCACCGTGCCTAGGGTTGAAAAGCATACCAGTTGAACACATTCTTGATTGCAGGAATCGGTGGATGACAATTCCCAAGGCGCATGCTTTGAACCGTGGACCATGGCCACTGCATTCTAAGGGCATCTTTTCCAGTCAGGTCTTGCGATTTACTAACACGTTCCAGCAGTCGCCATGTCGGCTACAAGCCATCAGTTCAGCTTCAGCTAAAGCTGCTGAAGCATTTCGCAGCTGCAATCCGGGTGCATGTCCTCACACTCGTTCAGGTGATTCCCAGAGAAATGCTTCCTCTGACGTTGAAGCTACCAGTGAACATTCCAGGCACGGTCAAGTTGCACTATGGCGTGGGACATGGGCTGTCGTGCATCGCCGGAGCAACGGGCGACGGGACACCCTGCTTGGCCATGCAGGCCACCCACAGTCGTCGACGACGGTGTGGATGCGTTGCCAGGCTGCATTTAGCCAGGACTTTGCCCGGGGTCAATCACACCACAGCCCCACGTCAACGGGTCGCACATGCACAGAAGGCTCTTGTTGAAGGGAGGGAGGGCGGGCGTCCTCACATGAATGCAAGAAAGCTTGAAGATTGCAATGCCCAGCCCCAGCAACCAGCACCACAAGCACAGCATGCCTTGAAGCTCCAGACTCGTCTAAAAAACTACGCAAGGGGATTTCCGCCTTTTTACGAGATGTCCACAGGGTCTCCTGTTTGGTGTCGCCTTATGCACCCTACACTACGGTGTCCAAACACGTGCTACTGGCCGAAGTAATTGCCAACAGCACCAGACCGCGAAGTTGCAACTGCAGAGCGAAGGTGCCGTTTGATTTGTTTTCAGTGGTGATGATGTTGTGGCATGCCATAAAATATTGGGTTGTATTATACTGCATTGTACTGTATTGTTTTGTTGTATTATGTATTATGTCGTGTTATATTGTATTGCATTGTTTTCTGTCATTTAATGTTCGATGAACTGTCTGAAAGCTTCGAGCTTAGGACCCCCGGCTCTGAAATGGAAGACTCCCTGCAGGACAGAGAACTTTCTGCTGCCGCTTCCTGATGCCCGCTGTGTTCCAAGTCACTGCAAGTTCCCCGTCTTGCTTTCAGGATGGCGCAAGTGTCGGTGCAGAAGATGCAGGCAGCAGAGAGAAGCTCAGCCCACGTAAGCGCCATAAACACGAGCGTCAAGACTTCCTCGTCTTTCCTGCAGCCCGTCCAGCGTCCGGTCATGCTACAAAACTATCTCAAACGCATCAGACACAGACACAGGCGACCGGGAGGCGTCACACTCCGAGGAAGAGGAGCCTTCAGCTTTGAAATGTTTTGAACACTTGGTTTGGGACAGCCCGTTGGAAGCTGGCAGGATTCGTCAGTGCAGTTCAAAAAGGGGTCCTATGTTCTTCTGCGACCCGCGTTTGTGGCACTTCATGCCGACGACTTCTCTCCGGACGATGACGACCTTGTTGCAGAGCTGGAGGAGGGTATGGCGCCTTGGCAGCGTAAGTCATCTGCAATGTTGGCTTCAACGGCACAAGAGCCAAGGAAGTAGAAATTGTGGAAGTGGTGGACTTTGTCAAGGAGGAGAGAGTGTTCCCGGCTTGGACATGGGAACTAGACCACTGATGGTGCATCTTCTCTGTTATTTCGCAGTACTTGCCCGCGTCCTGAACCGAGGCGGGGCAGGATCCGCGACCTCCACGGATGGATTACCCTCCTGAGACTTGGACAGGGTTTGGCGAGGTCTCAGCCCACCGTGGATGAACTTCTCTCCATAAACCGAGGAATAGAGCCACGGGCACCGAATGGGTCGCCCCGACAACCCAGGTGCCTCTGCGCAAGGACGGACAGATGTGGCTTGCCATTGGTAGTTGGCTGAGTGCTACTTAGTTGCATGTTTGCCTTGACAGGATTCCGTGGACAACGATGCCGGAGGTGCATGGCCTTTGTTTCATGCAACAATTGCCGGCCATTTAATTGCCTATTTTTTGCTCCTGGAATCTGAGCGTTCGGCGAAGCCTTCTAGCTGCGATGCTTTGTCGTCTTGCTCCGCATTGCGTCATGTAATGTTGCCAGTGGGAAATTGGCCATGCGGCAACACTACCCAATTGCAGGAAGGAAGTATATCGGGTGCACCATGCAAAATCGTTGACGACACAATCGCTAGGAGGAGTGTATCCGCTGAACCAAGATCATATTGCTGGACGTTCATGGCACCTAATATGCTGCGCACCTGCATATCACATCTGGTTGCCTGTACTTTGAGGGCTGCAAGTGGCTCCCCCGTATGGTGCAGTCCTGATCAGATGCTTAATTGATCCGTACATCTAGAAACATGAACCCTCATCCCTACGAGCCGAACCTCAGCCCTAATCCCTAAACCCCTAAACCCTAAAAGTCCTAAACCCCTGTATAAACCTTAAACCCTAAAAATCCTAAAAACCCTAAACCCTATATAAACCCTATTCCCTAAACCCTGAATGTTGCAGGCCAGGAGTTGGGCCCGGAGCTGTCAGAAGCAGAGATCGCCAGGGAGTCCTCCGTGGAGCCCGAGGAGCCTTCTGAGCCGTTGCCCGGACGAGTTTTTTTTTTGGGGGGGGTTTAGGGAAATTTTAGGGTTTCGGAAGTTTTGGGGTTCAGGGAAGTTAGGGCTTCGGAAGTTTGGGGCGCAATTGAGGGTTTCGGAAGTTCAGGGTTCAGGGCTGTCATGGTTCAACTGACATATTTGAGGGGTCTTGTTCGGCGCTCAGCATCTTAGGCCTGCGCAGGGCTCGCCAACGATGCTGCCCGGTCTCTACATCCTCCTGCGGCCTGCCTTCGTGTGCCTCGGCGGAAGGGCCCTCGGCCTTTGACAGATCCCTACAATGTACAAGACTGTGAGAAAACATTCTGTACTATTAATAATCTACTGTAACTATATAACATATTGCGAAGCACTATCCTATCCTTACGCCGCTTTTCGGCTCCTTTGCCAGGTCACCAGAGGCCAAGATCTTCGCACCCGAGGATGACGAGCTCGTTGCGGAGCTCGAGGAGGGCCAGGCGGCGATGGGCACACTTGGAGCTCACGTTCGTGCGAGTGAGCACGCAGTTCTGAACAGCCGAAATCTAGCTTTTTTTAGCAATTGCTTACACTAGTGCTTTTTCTAAAAATTTGTATCATTGGCTATCACTGTCTAGCCTTTTCGTGTTTGGCCTAGGGGTTGCTTGTAGCTCTGAGCCATGTATCGAAAAAACATCCGTCGGGGCCCTGCCGAGTTTAGTGGCCACCAGTGTTTCTTATGATTTCCTCTGAGTTCAAGCTTTCGAACATGGGGGCATGGATGCACGGATCTTCTTGCAGGTGCAGCGCAGTCAAACAATGGTGGGGCATGGGTTATCGGTGCCTTGTGGGTTTGCAGCGCGCCAAAGTCAAGAAATGGCCATCCATCCAGAACAAGAGCATGTACAGACATGCACATGTGACATGCGATTTTTGTGGTTTTGCTTGGCTTCACATCCTGGCGGATGTAGTCCCTCCCGCACCGGACAAATCTTGATGTTGCAAGCCACATGGAGGAGATCGAAGTGACAGAGATCATCGACTTTGAGTCGGAGAAGCGTCTGTGGATAGCTGAGAGCTGAAAGGCACTTCCGGGTAGACTTGGCCCCTGACCACCTCGAGGAGTTGTAATTTTTGTTGGCCTGCACACATACTATTCTATAGTACAGTACAGTACAGTGCATTACAGTGTAATGTAGTATAGTATAGTATGGTGTCGAAAGAAAAGTATTGTCTGGTATGGTATGGTATGGCATGGTACAGTTTCGTATAGGATGGGTCCTACATGGATGGCACCAGCTGTTTTGCCAGATAAGGCGTGGCAAGCTAAAGGATCCAGATGGCTGGATTACGTTGATGAGACTTGACTGCAAGAAGCCGGTTTCAAACCTTCCAGACATTCATGCCATGCCCATGTCGGGTTGACTCTGCACATGCCAAGGAGCAAGGCGACTGGAGCAAAGTGGGTTTCTGCTAAGGCTCGCCGACATGCTCGAACAATTTCGTCAAGTTGAAGTCATGTCTCAACGAGCAGTAGTGCCACCACGGCATTCAAACCACCGCGTTTTGCAGGTTCTTCCGGAGGATGCTGAACACACAGGCACATCGGCACAGTAAGGGTCTGTCGAAAGATGCCTGAGCGAGACTTCACAACTTCACATGGAGAAGAATCGAAAGTTCTGAAAAGATAAAGATCGAAAGGTGATGGCGAAGCTTCGGAGGCTGGGGAAGATCGAACGCCGCTCAGCAGACGGGTTTCCTTCCACGAAGCAGAGGAGCTCCGGCCTCGGCTCTAGCTCCTCCTGACGGCCCCAAGGGGCCCCAAGTCTAAGTTTTCATGATCCTTTTTCACCAGAACTCCGAGGGATTCCTCGCGCAGCATCGCGCAGCGCACAAGGTCCGAGCCGGCGGATGGAGACTCCGACCCGGAGGACCAAGGCTGGGTGGTGCGCAACTCCAAGCTGCATCCATGCGGGTCCGCCCTGCCGAGAGGTGACATGGAGGCCGAGGAAGATGCCGGCGCCGAGCCTGCCGAGCCTGGGACGGGGCCTCTGCAAGAGCTCCTTATAAGGCCCCGAGAGAGGGAGAAAGCTGTGAGGGTTGGTGTGCTGTTGTGAGGCCGAAAGGGCGGCGCAAGCTCTTCGACGTCGGCCTCTACGTTCTCCGGCGCCCTGCCTTCGTGTCCCCCAGGGCCGAGCTCTTCGAGCCCGACGACGACGAGCTCGTCGCAGAGCTGGAGGAGGGCGAGGCCGGGAGCACGAGAAGGCACCCAAAGACGCTCGCGATCGCGCATGCAGAAGTGACCGAAGGAAATCGAGATAGTGGAGGTTGTTGACTTCCGAAATTTGGGGCGAGTGTGGCGGCCTGAGCCTTGCATTGACAGAGGTGGGAACAGCCTCTAACGTAGCTGTTGCACATAATGGAGTTGTCGGCTTGCGTTGGAATAGCACCACAGAGCCGAGCTGTCCAAGAGATCACCACGTCGTGGGTGCGACCGGTCTGCATGAGGCGTGGGAAGCTGAAGTCGCCGGAAGGTTGGATCACCTTGAGGACGCCTAGCATTATCAGAGTTGCCGCAGTCATGTAACTTTCCACACCGTCGGGACAGCGTTCGAGGAACTCCGCGACCGGGATCAAATGGGTCGCTCCGAAGGCCGGGTCTTCTGACGCCACTATGACATGTCACGTGCTACATATGGCTACATGCTGCATCTCTAGTCAAGAGTTTCCCCCGCCCCCCCTGCCCCATCCCCCCTGATTCTATGCCCTTTCAGCTGGCAGGACGAAGTCGCCGGCCTTTCGGCAGCAATGAGTTTCCTTTCTCTCTTCATATAACGGCCGACATGCTTGCCTCGTAGCAAGTCGAAGCTCTACGGTAGGCATAATCCTGTATCCCCTAAACTCTTACACCCAAGCGGGTCAGAGGTGACCAGCAAGCGCACGACTTGGAGCAGGAGCTTGTTCTGCTCTTCCTAAAGCTTCATGGCCAGAGACCATGCCCTCATAAGAGACGGGTGCTGAGTGCTGAATCTGTCTTACGACTTCTGGTCATTCGGTGTACGTAAAAGGAAGCCATTTGGGCCTGCTGCACTAGAATTGGCTGGCAGGGGGCTTGAAGCTGTCAGATTTTGTACGTGGCTGGCAGGATCCGCCGCCTTACCCGAAGGGATTCTACATTCTTTTGCGATCTGCATACGTTGCGTACGATGCCGACAACTTCGCGCCTGACGACGACGAGCTTGTTGCAGAGCTGGAAGAGGGTGACGAGACTTTGCGCAGCAACAGCCATGCACATCGCCTGCACGGCAGGAGTCATGTCTGAACAAAACGATCCAAGGAAGTCGAGATTGTGGAGGTAGTCGACTTCGTCGAAGAGGAGAGGGTGTTCCCAGCTTAGCACCATGTGCTGTTCAGATGTTCTGGCAGCTACTTGTAGCCTCCGGGAACAAATGCTTGGACCTAGGCGGGGCAGGCTCTATGATCCGGATGGGTGGATTACCTTGCTGAGACTTGTCGAATTCTGGAAGATTGCGGGTCAGAAGAACACTGCCTCTGAATGAGGAACAGAGCCACCGGAGCTGAGTGGGTGACCCCGAAGGCGAAGAGTTGTAGGGGTGACATGGGTACAGGGCACGGCTTCACATGGAACAGCTGCACGAGCCATCGCCAATGTGCGTGTTAGCCGCGCCGCCAGCAACAAAGCTGTTCCCGCGACCGTTTGCAACAGTAATACTGTGCATGTCAGGTAGAGGCGGATGCTGGCACCCGAGGCACGTGGAGTTACATTGCATGACTTTCCCGAATGAGCAGACACTTCCGGATTTCACAAGCACGTACCACGGCAAAGACGTGGTTTGTATGATGGATTGATGCATGCACGCATGCAGGCTCATGCCAAACGCATGTAGGCAACTTGTATGGGCAGCATCTGTATACTATATGAGACTATATGATGCATATGTGTCTGAGAGTAAAGGAAAAAGCTGTCTAGATATCATGCAGTACAGTTTAGTATAGTATAGATAGTATAGTATAGTGTTATCCAGTACAGTATTCCATACAGTACAGTACAACACTGTACGACACTACTGTATACTATGCTATAGTATACGCCCAGCGGTGTAATGGAATGCATTGCAGTAATATTTTCTACAGCATGATGAACTGTAACACTTAAATATCGCACCATATCAGATGATATCTTAGCGTAGTGTACAATGCAGTACAGTACAGTACAGTATAGTAAAGCATATAATTGGACAGTATGGTAGTGTTTATTATGGTATAGGCAAATATAGTATAGTATAGTATCGTATAGTATAGTACAGTATAGTACAGCATAGTACAATATAGTACAGTGTACGGCAACGTACAGTATAGTATAGTATTGTATTCCGTACCGTAGCGTACTGCGGTAGGACGAAAGTTCGTCGCACTCTGTATGTCGCTCTTGCACAGGGGCAATTAGGTCGACTGCCGGTCCCCAATTCACGCTGCGGTAGGACGAAAGTTCGTCGCACTCTGTATGTCGCTCTTGCGGTACAAACCCCTTTTCCCCGTAGACTCCTGCACCAAGTCCTCCGTCCGGAACATTATTATAGTAGTATAATTTTATTCCAGGGGATTAATTCCTCCGCTAGCCAGGCCACGTAAAAAGCACTTCTAAGTACTCCGCGTCCTCCGCAAGATACCATAGTACAGTATGATATTCTGTGGTATGTGATTGTTAGATTGTATCACGTGAGAGTGAAGCATAGTATGTTCTATATTTTCATAGGACATCATAGCAGCCTCTTAGTAGGTTAGAGTGTAACTATCATGGGTTTATCTTTTTCTTAGGGTCTCTAAGGGTTCTATCATGGGTTCGCAAGTTTAGGCATTCGGGGACAGTAAGGCTCAAGGGGTTGCAGCGAATTCAGTGGTACTTCTGTTGAAGCTAACGTTGCCATTGTCGCGATGGCAACAGCTGCTACAATTACTACTTAGGCAGTACCAGCATTGTAGCAGTAGTATAACGTCGTCGTCGTCGTCGTTGCGGTGCTGGTGCCGGCGCCGGTGCAGTGCTGCTGCCGGTGTTGGGTTGTTGGTGCCGGTCTTGGTGTGGGGGTTTGGGTGCTAGTGTTGGTGTTGGTCTTCTTGCTGCTGCTGCTGCTGTTGCGGCGGCGGCGATGAAAGTAGAACACGCAGAGATCAGTTGAGGAAGCAGAAGCACCAGCCGCCTTTTAACTAAGCATTTCGCCTAATATGCTAGGGCTGTTGGCATCATCCAGACATACATAGACCTAAGAGATAACAAGAACGATCGCGCATACCAAGGTTGGGGATTCAGTTGCGTGTGTTCGGTGCTTTGGGTTTTGGTTTTGTCTGTTCAGTGCTTCGGGTTCAGGTCGCGAAGTCTTGTGCCGGATCCGCTGCAAGATGTCGACGGAACACTTGGAAGGAGTCTACATTAAATCCTAAACCCCTAAACCTCTCAACCTCCTCTGAACCCTCTGAACCCTAAACCCCAAAGGCCCTAAATCCTAATCTCTTGCCAGGCGCAGTGCACATCATCAAAGTCCTCCTGAACCATCGCGCATCCATGGAGAAAGCAGACTTTGAGCAGAGGACTGTAGGGTTTGGAGTTTAGGCTTTACAGGGTTTAGGGTTTGGAGTCTTGAAGTTTAAGGTTTAGGGTCTGGAGTTTAGGAGCTTAGGGTTACTAGGAATTAGGAGTTCACGAGTTTCGGGAATAGGGCCAAGCGAAGGCGCGCTTTTGTGGGGAGCGTCGGCCTGCAGGCTTACCCACCCCAAGGCCACCCATTTAGAGCTTCGGCCTTGTTTTAGGGTCACTATCTATTAAATGACAGGGCTTGGACCAAGGCTGACTCGGCCCTTGTGTGTCCTGAGTGTGTTGGCGAGGCTTCCAACTTTACTCTTTGGAGTTTAGAAGTTAGGAGCCATCCGGATTTAGGATTTAGGAGCTATCAGGGTTAAGGGTTCAGGAGTTATCAGGGTTTAGGGTTATTCTAACAGGTTTTATGAGTTAGGCGGGTTTAAGATTTTGGAGTTTGGAGCATTGAGGGTTTAGGAGTTTGGGAGGGTTTAGGGCCTTTAGGGAGTTAGGAGCGGGTCCATGAAGGTGCTTATATCCGGGCTTCTAGCCCAAACCCTAAACCCTAAAGCCTAAGCCCTTATCCCTATAAACCCGAAGCCCCTAAACCATGTAAGCCCGTATAGCGCCACCCTTCGACCCTTGCAGTTCAGAGGACGCCCCTTCATGCAGCGGCAATGGCCGGGCAACTGAAAAGTCTGCAGTGTCTCCTGGAGGCCCGATTAAGGGCTTAGGGTGTGTGTGTGTGTATGTATGTATGTATATGTATATGTATATATATATATATATAGGGTTCAGGGTTTAGGGTTTAGGGTAATCATTGCAGTATGGTTTCTTTAGGCTCCATGGCTAGATGTACCCATCTAGCACATTTATGTGGGTTCCTATATTGGTACTTTACGGCAAGTGCTGAGTACATACCATATACATACATGGAGCCTTAGGGTTTATAAGGTCTACGACTACCAGTGGGTTGAGGGTTTAGGGCTTGGGGTCTGTCCGCTTGATGGAAGTGTGTAGGGTTCAGTTCAGAGGTTTGGTAAGGTTGGCTCAGAAGACTCATATGTGGTTTGTATACAGGGGCTTTATGTGGCGGTCTCATAGGCGTTCGACTCCCAGATATTGTTTATGTATTGATTGCGTCTTGTAAGGTTTTATGCACATGTTCGTGGTGGCCAAGGTCTCACAGGTGTTGCTACGTGGCTTCACAGGGTTTTAAGTTTGAAACGGCCGCTTTGTAGCTTTGCATTTTCAGTTTTAGGGATGTAGCGACGCATCCTACAAGGTGTCAAAAGGTGTGGTGTGGTTGAAGATTTGTTGAGGGTTCAGGGTGGGGATGGTTGAAAGGTTTGTAGAGTTACCGAAGCATGCACATTTTTGGAGGCCAGGCAATACGCCATGAACGATGCCAACACCCTATTATAAGTTAGGCCCGGGTACTAGTTTCAAGGCTCTTGCGTCAACTGTAGGAGTTTAACCCGAAACTCCCCTTTGCCAGGCCAAGGCAAGTGCTGCAGCTTGCGACAAGGCGGGGTGACCCGGTTGTTCATGGACTTGTCTGGGATTCCTCACATTGTTTTAGAGAGGGTCTGTATAAAGGGGTTCTGAATCACCCTGCTTCGTTTTGAAGCAGATGCCGTTTAGTCGCGCCCAACGCTTCACCGTGATTAAGGTCCCCTAATAGACGAGAAGTAGTAGAATCCTTTTCAGAGACCCCTCCAAGTATTCGGGTTAGCCTATGCTTCAACCCTGTTCAGCCCACACCCCTGAACTTTAGACCCAAAACCGCGCCCTGAACCTGAAGCCTCAACCCGCCGAGCCTTTCACGCCAACATACGAAACCCTGCGCCATACACAGGCCCTCAAGGCCTAAGCCTCAAAGCCCAGAGCCCTGCATACATCTTGAACCCGAAATCATTGATCGAAGCTTAGTCAGGAGCTTGACTTCGTGGACAGTCGCATTCGTGTGCAAGAGCGTTTGATGTCCATTGTCCTGTTGGAATCCAGTGCTGATTCGTAGCTTCAGCGAGCACCCTGGTTTTCTCTTACGCCTTTGGTGTCTTGCATGTCGTTCGTTTTTGTTTGGGATTCAGCCCTGCCACCTTGCAAAAGGCCGCCAAAACCCTGAATCCCTGATACAACCTTTATAGAACCCATAAAGAACGCTTAAACCCTAGGCCCTATAAACCTGGGCCCTATAAACCTTAAGTCCTTAAGCTCCAAGCCCTACACCCTACTCATAAAAGAAGCAACCCTAAACCCTAACCCTAAACCCCTAAACCCTAAACCCTAACCCTAAACCCTAAACCCTAAACCCTAAACCCTAAACCCGAACCCGTAAACCGTAAACCCTAAACCCGAACCCTAACCCCCTAAACCCTAAACCCAAACCTTAAGCCCAAAACCGCAGAGCTGTCAGAATCCGTGCCTGGGAGGCCGGAAGAAGGCCGCTCTACTTCGCTCGAGGCGTTTCCGGGTCTCCGTGCGAATCTCGATTTTATGGGTTAGGGTATACAGTGTTTAGGTTTAGGTTTAGGGTTTTTGGGGGTATCAGGGCTCATGGACAAGGTTGGTTATAGGGTATAGGCTTTGTTTAGGGTATGCGATGTAGCGTTGAAGGGTCAGTGAGTAGGAGAAAGGGTGCCCCTTTCATTAAAGGGATAGAGGGGAAGCGGGTAGACGCTGAAGCTTGGTTCTTGCTAAGGATATTGGTGAGTGCACGTAGTTGAGGTGATTGTGTATTTCGAGTGTTCTTATGGGGATACAAGCGCAGTTCAAAGGAGAGCGGTGCAAACTCACCGAAACCGCAATCCTGCAGCAAGTTTATTTCGTACAGTTTCATAAAGGTCCACCTGTCAGCATGAATACCATTCAAGGAACCTTTATAGGATCCACACGACCCTAAGACTGAACAGAAGCCTTCCTTCACAGCCTTGTCCATGTACTGCTTTTGGTTCAGGGCTTCGGCACCTCCCTAAAAATCTCGGGTCCCTAATTGTGCCGCGAAAGCCCATGATGCCTTGACTAGATCAGAGGTTTAGGGTTTAGGGGTTAGGGTTTAGGGTTTAGGGTTTAGGATCATGGCCCCTCTTTCGGAGTGCCTGGACCACTCGAGTAAGCATGTCCGCTTTCAGAAAGCAAGGGGCTCCAGTACGGACCCCCTCTAATGGAACAATAAAAAAGGGCCCTTGTAGTTTGGAAGAGCGAACTTTCCCGAAATTCCGCTGACACAGATACAAGCTCTTCATACGCGCTCGTGACCGAACACCTTGACAAAAATCATAAACGTGTTTAGGGAAACCCAAACAGTTGGTCGAGTTGCCAGGAGATGAAGACTCTGCGACGTGTGTCTCTGCACTCCTGTCCACAGGCTTGCAGGCGCGTGAACATAATCTGGCTCTCGGGGGCTTGGGCATTTCGTAGGGTGTTTGGTGTCTCTAAAAGTCCAGGGAATTCGGCTTGCGGGTTTTGTTGGGGCGCCGTGTGTCTACAGTGTCGTGGTGTAGGCGTTACGGTACTATGTTACTTACGGTATCTTGCGATACAGGCCTGATGTGGGAAGTCCAGTACTTATTCAATCACTTTCGTCAACAAGAATTCCGAAAATCCTAAACCCTAGACCCTATTGCATGTTTGGATCCGTGCTGAGGGCTCCTCCATGTATGAGGTGGTGCCCTTGGACGAACCGACCATCTGACTTCTAAGCCCCAAACACGAACGCTCACTTCTAATGTTGCAGTGAGGCCTAGGCCGTCGACCGTAGATCCCCAATCCTAAACCCAGGCTAAGGAAACCTAAACTGTCGAAGTAAGGACTAAGAACGTCTCCTGCAGCCGTTCTGTTTCTCCTTATAGCTCAGAATCCTGCAACCCCCTGCAGAGGCTGGGCAGGTAATCTGCATAATCGTTTGGGGGGGGTTCTGACAACCCTACCGTGTTTGACAAGTTCATTAACCGTTTTTGGCTTGTGATCTAGGGTGCTCAGGGTACTCAACCCGTCAGGCTTAGTCTTCTTCCTTGACCAATTTATCATAAAGCCCCGAGGCCTCAACAGAAAGTCTAGCACACGCCTTCATGCCCGAATCTTAACCCGAGCTTTACTCCTACACTCGTCGACCAAAGCCCAAAACCCCAAACCCTACTCGAAGCATCCCGAAGCCGTAAACCCCAGCCCCTATCTGCAACTGCCATAACCTCCTTTTGTAGGTCCTTATGATGAACCCCAATGCAGAATGTATGGGGAGGCCACAAAAAAGTAGGCTCTTCGGTCGGTTCAGGTACTACCCAATATGTAAACCCTCAACCCAGGGCTTTGGCCGGTTAAGGTGAAGCCCAATAAACCCTAAACCCTAAACCCAATCCCAAAGGGTCCAAAGTACCTATATAGTAGAATGTAGGGTTTCTATATTAGGAATTACTATTATGATTTGGGGAAGTATGTCCCATAACAGTACCTAGGACCCTTTGGGAATAGGATCCCCTTGGTCTAAGCCGGAGGCTGATGCACCGGATCGCTTCGGTCAAACGGCTCTTTTCGAGGTGGGGGAGCTGTGAAATCTCCGGGCCGTTCTGGGCTTCAGAGCTGGCTGCTCCGAGTCTTTCGGGGTTCTGGGTTTAGGGTTGAGTTTGGGTTAGGGTTTTAGAGTTGGCTGTGCGATAAAATGGGTGCTTTTCGTTCAGTGTCCAGGGCGTGCAGCTCCTGAGGAGTGTTGGAGCATGTATGTTGAGGGGTGTGCTGGAATGGACATTCTTGCTGGGAGCCCTCTTGTGTACCGCCGATGGACAAAATCCTGTATTCTATAATGCAGCCCCATGTATGGAAAGCGTGGCAAATTCCTGATTGAGGGTACTGCAGCACATTGTCCATCACGAGTATGCATATTGGACCCTGAACCAACACCTAAACCCCTAAACCCCTAAACCCTAAACCCTACACTGCCTAAAACCTGAGCCCCTTTCAGTCGATTGCTAAGTGAGAGGCCGCTGTCCGCGGGGATGCCAGCAAAGCTCTTGCGCTGCTGGCTGCGGATGCAGAGGTGGAGCTTTGAAGGTGATGTACAGGCGGCCTGAATATTTGGAATAGGTTCACGGTATATCATAATGTCATACTGTAACTAAGTTCTGTTTCGAAGGTTGTAATTAGTCGTTTGCCGGGGCAGACTTAGCTGAGCTGCACTTGGCAGCAGCTCATTCGTCTAGCAAATTCCTGCTTTCCAGGGGCATCTCTGAAGGTTGCGGCGGGAAGCTGCGACGTCGCGACCCGCTGTCTGGTGGAGTTGTCATCGGGGTTGCTGCTGCTGCCGATGGTGCCAGGGGCCATGGGGAACGAGATCCGCGAGGAGGACAGCTTCAGTGTGGTTCAGTCGCCGGTGACGCCAACAAAGCCGAAGACCCCGCCAAGTGCCCCAAAAGCGATGACTCCGCCGAGTATGAGTGGTTGCATGAACTGGGGAGGTCGTCAGTACTATACAGGCCTAGATGCTTACCAACCTCATGTCTTAGGGTTTCTTTCTTGTAGCTATACTGACTATAATGTGCCCCAAACCCGCATGTGATTTATTGAGGCCCCTATATATGACTCATCGCACTCCCTGAGAGTCTACCTGCTTCAATATAGAGTTTGCATGCGGTGTTGTCGCAATACGTACTTGGAGGCATCTCACGCGAAGTATATAGATGCACTTGAGCCTAATGACTGTCGTGACTCAGGCTGGACACTCACCCGACCTCCCTGTGTACTTATTGTTTTTTTCATTCCTCACAGCTGTCCATGTAGAAAACATGCAAGAGTCGTTTTTGCGTTTCGCATCCGTGGTTCCAGACCCTTTGCTAGTATAGCATCCGACCGAAAGCGCGACACCGGTAGCATGAGATGGACATCCACACACAGGTGCAGTTTTCATGCGCACCTGATGCTACTAAGGGCGTCGGGAATAGGGGAAACGGGCTTTGGGCCTAGCTGCGACAGCGAGCCTGAAGGTGATTGCTGCGGGGGTTTTGGAGTTTAGGGTTTCGGGCTAAAGGCACTTGTAACCTCCATCAGTGACATGGCATGTTCAGGGCGACATGTAGTCTCAACTGCGTGTAGCTGGTACAAAAGTCAACACGCTACGTGCCAGGCAGACGCACAGGACAAGATCGGACAGACACCATTGCGCCTCGGACAGATAGAAAGGGCTGTCCCGATCGTCTGGGTAGACTTAGTCTTGCTCGTGAAAAGCTCATCCCCCCAAAGGTCGGCTGTGCAGTATCATCTATAGGTTTAGGGTTTAGGTTTAGGGTATAGCCGGTATAGCTATAGACAGAGAAGAGTTGTCTAGCCAAGCTCGAGGACCGACACCAGATAAAGCACGGTCACCCCGGACCCTAACAGTACTCTAAACCCCCACATGAGCATGGCGTAACCTACAGCTGGAGTTGAGTTGAGGCAGAAAGGCTGAAACAGGAATTTGAACTATAGTTGAACCCTTCAGGGTATATAGGCTTTGGGGGTTTCTGTTTCAGGGTTCCAGTCTATAGGGGTTTAAGGTTACAGTGAGGGTTTTGGGGATCAGAAGTCTTGCAGTCCCTTGCAAGGCTGCTGAAGGCACACTAAAAATTATCCGGCCCGAAGCTTCATGGGTTTAGGGGTTTAGGGTTTAGGGCTTAGGGTTTGCAGGGTTTAGGGTTTAGGGCTTAGGGCTTAGGGTTTAGGGTTTAGGGGCTAGGGTTTAGGCATGGGCAAGGAAAATTCTGACAGCTCCAGAACGTCGACCTTTCGACCCACACTTCCCAAATCCACGTGGGAGTTGTTCTAAAGCCTTTTTGAAGGAGAGACCATTGGCAATCAGCTTATGGCCATTTTTGGGACAGGGTTTGACAACAGCTGCCAGCGTTGAGGGTTTAGGGTTTTGGGGTCGAGACTGCTCCGTCGACTGCTATGGAAGGCACCAGTGGCGCCACCCCCGGCTCTCTATTTGCGCCTTTTTTTTTCGGAAGCTTCGGGACGGCATGGCACACACATCAATGGCCTCTTATGGTACACCTTAAACTTCTTAAACTCTATGCAAACCTCAAGACCGAAATCCCTAGGCCAGGTGTCCAGTCATTGTCAAGAGTTGCTAAAACCCGCAAGCCTGTATGCTGACCCTGAAGGTGCTAATCTTTCCCTCTGTGCTGGCCTGGGACCACACAACCCTGTATTGAGAGACAGTAGTCTAGAATGCTCGCGGTGGTGTTTTTCCGATTGATAAGACAACCCAATATGTTTCTGATCAAGGCCCGGTATCCGGATTCCATGCGAAATAGATTTTGCTTGCAGGATTATGTTTAGTTGAGACTCCATGTTTAAGGCCTTGTATGTAGAGCAAGGATTTTGCTTGAAGGGCCATGGAACTTAGTGAAACTAGGTCACAACATCAGGCCGGCATGAACCCGCATAGCTTAACTCATGGGCTCTTACCATGCTCTAGACCCCAACTCGACTTCTAGGATATTGACTACGACCCAGAGCCTCTAAACGCCACTTCGGGCACACCCCCAAGGCCTAAACCTGAAACATCTCTACACCAAACCCTAAACCGTGAACCCTCCCAGTATATTCTGGAACACTGAGCAGAGGTTCGCTGCAGTTGAATATCGCCGGCCGGAAATTTGCCAACTGCTGCTCGAGGACGATTCGGGCTTTCCGGGTTTGGGGTTTTAGGGTTGAGGGTTTTGAGGTTTGGGGTGATTTCGTATGATGCCCGAATAATTACAGCAGAGGAGTATTACGAGACTTCTTCTCAGCATTTTGGCTTTTGGATGAGCCCCCAAACACAGTTGTCAACTCTAAGAGGTCTACTTCGGGTATCTACACGGGTATCTACACCTCGTAACCCTAGCTACGGCATATGTAGCCATCCCTTACTTGCGACTACGCCCTGATATAACCCGACACCCACAATCACCCATAGCTGTTGGCAATTAATTAATGAATTGCTGAATTAATTAATTACTTAGTTACTTAAGTAATTAATGTATTTATTATTAAATTATTCACTAATTTATTACTATTGTTATTATTATTGTCAGTATTATTATGATTATATATACATATATATATATATGTGGAGCAAGGGGTGAGTAAGGTGTGTATAATGATGGGATCATATACCCTTAAACCCGCCACACCCTATAGGCACTATTTGAGTAGTTAGATCGAGCGAAACAGGGTTCAAGGGCTTCGGGGGTGTGCGGGCTACGGGTTTAAGGTGTTTAGGGTTTAGGGCCTAAGGCGGCTCAGGGTCTGGGGGTTCAGGGGTTTAGGCTTTGGGGTTTTTAGTTGAGGATTTCGAAGTGAGGTACTAAGGGTTGAGGGGTGAGGGGTCGGCGGTGATCATTCAAACGACATGGGGCTTTCGAGGTTTGGGTGCATTGCTTGTGGTGTTGGATTTGATGTTCTCCGTTTAGGGTTTATTTTGTTGGGGTGGGCTTGGCTTGTTTGATGGGTCTCCCTCTGGAGCTCTGAGCTTATGGTTGTTATATCGAGCCGCTGTCTGCGCCAAGCATCTGCAAACCTCACCAAACGCAGCGGGGGTGCATCTACTTCTACCTGTAATACTTCATGAGCGTCCCAACTTCTCTCCAGCATAGGGCTGCGGAGCGGGTGATTCTTTCATGGGGAATTTGAATGCAACCCTTGTCTCGCAGGCCAATGCGGACGTCGAGAAGCCTGACCAGCACAAAAGGCATTTTCATGTATTCGCTCATTGTCATCACATCCATACCGTAACAATGGCAGCAGCAAGCATGACTACAGAACTCATAAAATTGGCGACAAGAACCTTTAAGATCCGAATAACGAAGCTCATGGAATCCGGATGCCCTTACAGAGCCGTAGAGTGTGCATAGGGTTTATAAGCGACTTGCGATTTCAAGTTTTTCGGCAGTTAACAAATGCATCATGGTATCGGGATGTATCGGGCTTATAAGGACTTAGGGTAGTTACAGTTGATATTCAATGCATACTCCTGCTGTGCGCACTGTGTCTCGGGCTCTGTTTGAGATTGGGCTCTGCTTTACAAGGTCGCTGAAGGCTTCTAGGGCTTTTGGATTTTAGGGTTTTCGGGTTTAGGGGTTTAGGGTTTAGGGCAGTAGGTTTTGGGACTCGGGGCTTCGGGCTTTCAATGTTTTTTTTTTGGTTTTGGCTTGAGGCCGAAGTGGTTTTTGTGTGCACTGAGGCCAGGCTTCGGTCTTTGCGCTTGATGAGATGTTTTTTTTCTGATGCTTACAGTGCTTGCTGGCTCAAAGAGGAAACTAATTACAGGATGCGTGGACCTTTGCGGAGGTTGTGGTTTATGGTGGTTGGCCTGTGTGTTTTGTGTTGGGGGCGGGGGGGGGGGCACAGTCAGCCCCAAACTCCTCAATCACTAGACTGCGTGGGCTCTCGTGACTGCGCCGGTAAAGAGCGCTCCTGATTGCATGATTCCCATATCAATGTTTTTTTAAAGGTTGGGGGGTCCTTTCCGGGCTCCTTTCAACGAAGATCCTTCAACTTTGAGGCTATATTGCGGCTGCTAAGTTTCAGGATGTCCCGCTTATAGGGTTGAGGCCTTAAGCCCCTAAAATCCCAAAGCGCTACATCCTGAAACCTCTGTCTGTCTGCGGTATATTCGTCTTCGAGGTTCCCTAACTTCTTAACCCAAGCACTTAATTCCTGGGTCTTTAGACCCCGCAAAACTAAAACCCTGGAGCACCGTTAGAGAGTTTAGTGCAGAAGACCTTCTGAAGCCTAAGCCCTGAGCAGCTTAGCTATAGCTGTCTGAATAATTGTGAGCGTATCCACTTGTGACCGCTGCAGAAGTAGACTGCAAAATCTTCTGGCTATCAAGGCACTAAGGCCCCGTCTTTGACCAAGACCCTTTTCCACTCCCCAAACACTGAACCTTAATACAAAGAGCCTTTATACTGTACACACCCATATAACCCTTAAGACTGAGGAGCCCATTAAACGAGACAAGCCCCTAAACCCGGAGCCATCAGTGAGCATCATGCACAGAATCGATGTTGCGACGCACAGAATCACTACAAAGATCAGAATCACCATCAGAGCCCTTATAAGCCTTGAACCCCTACACCCTACATCCTACACCCCTTAAACCCTACATCCTAAACCCCTGAACCCCACATCCTAAACCCCTAAACCCGACATCCTAATCCCTTAACACCCTATACATCCTACGGAGGTGTCCGCTGAGCATCGCCCGAGACTTCCCCGAGGGAAATGCGGAGCTCTTCAGCGAAGGTACCAAGGCTTGGGGCGTCTTTCAGGGATTTCTGCTTCAGGGTGATAGGGCTTAGGGCTTTAAGGGTTTAGGGCTTCGGGTTTAGGGTTTCGGGCTTTAAGGGTTTCGGGCTTCGGGTTTAGGGTCTAGGGCTTTAAGGGTTTAGGGCTTCGGGTTTAGGGTCTAGGGCTTTAAGGGTTTCGGGCTTTGGGTTTAGGGTTTAGGGCTTTAAGGGCTCCTGGAGGGGTTCCTTTAAGGTTGCAACAACTGCGCCTGAGGGAGTTCCCGAAGCCGGTGGCCGAAACGCTGGCTGGGGCATTGCTCCTGAGAAGAGTTTTTTGGCGGGGTTTAGGGTTTGAATTTGGGGTTTAGGGTTTAGGATTTAGGGTTTAGGGTTTGGGGTGTCCCGTGGGCAAGCTGGCTGAATGTGCAAAGGCCACGTCCTGGGTGGTGGGTGCGAAGCTGGTGAGTCCTGATGTTGCTGACTTGGATCCCGACCCCCAACCCTAAACCCCGAACTCTAAACCCTGAACCCTAAACCCTGAACCCTAAAGACTGAACCCTAAACCCTGAACCCTGAGCCCTAAACCCTAAACCCGGAGCCCTAAACCCTAAACCCTGAACCCTAAACCCCGAACCATTGCGGCGTTGCGAAGTTTTTTGCAATACCGCCCCCTCTCGCATGGCAGCCGGGGATCGCCAATGCCTGATGGACAAGTTTAGGGTTTAAGGTTTGGGGTTTGGAGTTCAGGGTTTAGGGTTTGGGGTTTGGGGTTTCGGGTTTAGGGTTGAGGGTAAAGGGTTCAGGGTTCAGGGTTTAGGGTAAAGGGTTTAGGGTTTAGGGTTCAGCAGCTCCGGA
>CAJNJA010025842.1:10252-32348 GCA_905231915.1 Symbiodinium necroappetens | reverse complement strand
GTTCTCTAAATTAGGATCCCATTTTAGGTCCCCAATCTAGTTTGGCACCCGCATTTAAAAAGGACCCTAACAGGGACTCTTATTTAGAGAACTACCCATATGGATTTAAGCCGAGAAGCCGACCCGAAACCTCTAACTATCGGGCTTCGGGGTTCGGGATGCAGCTTCGGGGTCCGGGGTTGAGGGGGTTCGGGGCTATGGCACCTTAGTACCTTGAGCTCTGGGTACCTCGACATACCTGGGCTATGACGGACAGTGTGTACCTTGCTCATCAAACGGCATCTTGCGAGGTCTCTACGATTCTAAGATACTCCAATCTACACCTTGCATGCCAACGCCCAATCTCGAGGTCTAGGCAAAAGCTAGGCGCAGGGGTATGTTACGGTTTAATTATGATATAAATCCTGCATTACCAAGGAATATACCATAATTCCCATGGTTTAGGGTCCTTGAGGTAATGCAGGATTTATCTCATCAATAGTATGATACTGCGAGTCTATTCGTAATGGTGGAGTGGACTGCTATAAACCCTAGATCCTAAACCCTAAACCCTAAAACCCTAAACCCCTAAACCCTAAACCCCTAAAACCCTAAACCCCTAACACCCTAAACCCCTAAACCCTAAACCCCTAAACCCTAAACCCTAAACCCCTAAACCCTAACCCTTACAACCCGGCCTGTGACTCGCTGGTCGAAGGCGCCACCTTCCTCGCGAAGCGGCTGAAGCTTTAGGCTTTAAGGGGGGTACGGGGTTTAGGGTTTAGGGCTTTACGGGCTTCGGGCTTGTCATTCACGTTTTCAGGTTTTTGAGGCTTTGCCGTCCCAGATTTTGAGGTGAAGTTCGCGTGCTGCGGGCTCGTCCAACTTCAGACTTGGTGAAGGTTTTTCCACGCTGGGCCAGGGGCTCGACCCTCCCTGCCCTGGGTTGACAGCAAGCACTTGCGGAACAGACGCTTGTGTGTTTCCCTGGTTGGGGAGGAGTCGAAGAACTGTTCTGCATGTATGTTCAACCCCTAAACCCTAAACCCTATAAACCCTAAACCCTAAACCCTAGGCAATGGGTTTACTGCCTCGTGGATTGAGCAGCTAGGAGCTCGTGGATACCTGTTACTGTAGTTCCACACCTCCATGCAAGTCCCTCGGTTAGCAACTGCCGGGTACTGACTTCTGCACCTAGAATTTTTTTAAAAGCTGCAAAATCAGCTCCTCCACGATGCTTAGAAAGGCTTAGAACACAGTGCTGGGAAGATGCAAAATTAAAGCCGTTCTACAAGACAATCGTCCAATGAGTTTTGGGTGCGAGGAATTTGGATAAGCCTTCGGCTTTCACCTTAAGAATGCACCAAAAGGAGCGAAGGAAGGCTCAAAGAAGCCATGACTCTTTCTGCTTCCAGGCTGCAGGGGCTTAGGGTGTTTAATAAGTGTCATTATCTTTAGTATAGTCTGAAAGAGCGATGTTTAAACGGTTTGGATACGGCTTTGTATGAGCCTTTACAGTGAAACCGAAAACTCCACTAAAAACAGGCAGGCCTGCTCCCATCCTGTCACCGCTGCTTTGCACATCATGCGCTTCACCTCGCTGGCGTCCCAGACCTTCGGTCGAGGCGTGCTTGAAGGAGTCAGGGTAGTCGGAAGTAGACTTTGAACAGACGGAGCTGTACTGTTTCAGGCTGTGTTTGAGTTGTAGGCTTTGGAGTTGGGTCGCCTACAGGTGGCATTCACTTCAACTGTCCGTGACGAGGGAACCCCAAAACAAACTCAAAGACTCAGTTCCCTCTCAACCCTAAACCCTAAACCCTAAACCCCTAAACCCTAAACCCCTAAACCCTAAACCCTAAACCCTACACCCTCAACGAAGCTCCTACATCCCCAAACCTTTCAAACCAAGCAGCCGCTTGGTGCTGCCCTCAACCTCCAGCCGCTTGAAATTCCCCTCGAAAAGCTACAAGCCAGGACCCTCCAAGTACCCTCAAATAGAACCCCAAGCTCCAAGCCCAACAATCAATCAGACTCTCGCGTCCTCGTAAACCCCCCTTAATGCACTCAGCAGTGTGCAACACAAGTTAACCCTTACGTAGCCGTCTAACTCCCGTACGAAGCCCTGAGAAACTCTCATAAAAGACCTGGTAGAAGGCTACAAACCCCCCATAAACCCCTCTGAAACCCCTGGCAAGAACCCTTCAAATGAAACACCCCCTGTATGTCCTTGGATGTTTCTGGGTGCCCAAGCAGAGAGTTCCGCTGCGGCGAGATTGGCCCGTAGCCGCTCGGACATGCCTTGGGCAGCGGGGGCGGGTCAAAGGGTTTAGTGGGGTTTAAGGGTTTAGGGTTTTGGGGTTTAGGGTTTAGGGTTTAGAGGGAGTTATAAGGCTGTTGGCATAAACACTTAAACTACGCGCTAAGACATGTTAACAGCTTATGAGCGACTTCATTCCGAGTGAGACCCTATGCGACCGAACGAGGATTTCCTCGACGCTGCCTAACACTTCCGGGAAGTATATTATGGGTAGTTCTCTAAGGGGCCTAAAAAGGGACCCTAATCTAAAGAACTACCCAATGTAAATCCTGAACCCTAAACCCCATACCCTAAAATATTGGAGCCCCTAAAGAAGGGACCATGTGCAAACGAGATCGCCAAGGTCCAGCCCTAATATAGGGGCCTTAATAATTAGAATAGGGTTTTGGGGCCCATTATACTCTAATTATAATAAGGAACCCCCAACACCCTATTCGAATTATTTCGGCCCCTACATTACCACGCATGAATCTGGCTTTTTGTTCACCAGGACTCTCAGCACTAATAAAGACCCCTTCAAGTCCAGGGATGGTTGAATTTTATATAATCGGGTCGACATTGAACCCCGTAGCCCCAACAACCTAAACCCTCCCAAAAAACCGCCGAAAGCTATTGGATTCCCAAAGAGGACCGTTCAACCCTCAAAAAACCCGCGAAAACTGGATTCCCAAAGAAGAAACCGCAAAAGAAAAAAAAACAGTTCTTCCCAGTCGGATCGCTCGCTGGGGTCGTGCCCGTCAGCGACTGCGCCAAGTCTCTGGCAGCATCCTCGGGGGTCCCGGGGCTTGTGGGGCTTGGGGTGTTCTTTAAACAGGGTTTGGGGTTTAGGGTTTAGGATTTAGGGGTTTAGGGTTTCGGGTTTAGGGTTTAGGGGTTTAGGGTTTCGGATTTAGGGTTTAGGGTGGGAGTTGCGGGTACCGACGTGCGGCTAGCCCTCGAGTTCATGCAGACTGCGACATTGACCGTCGACAGTGGCATAGACTAACACTTCGTTGTCGAGATTCTGGAGCTGCTGTCCTCCCGCCCCCGGGATTCCCCGATCCCAAAACCCTCAGCATTCGACGGTATGTTAGACCACCAGACTAGACAGGACCCTCATGGCCCTAAACCTAGTCCATGTTCCAGAAGCCTTCAAAAGCCGACACCGACAAATCGGAAGTTAAAGAAAAAAACACACACACCCCACTCCCAAGCCCCCGAAGCCCCTGCACGGACTCCAACAGGCCTTGATTGGGGAATCCCTCAGAAGGAGCCCGAATCCTCGTCATGGAACATCTTGGAGGCAAGGGGTTTGGAAGTTGATATCTGCTTACATAAACCTGGCAGACCCATCGTAAAAGCCCTGGACAACTCCCAACAACAGTCTTCTAGAGACTTGAACTCCCAGAAATGTCTTACAACAACCCTAAACCCTAAACCCTAAAAACGCCCAACTGCAAGAATCTCACACCATTGCTGCAGAGGTTCGTCTGCCTCTGGGATGGTTGCTTTCGCCGGCGCCATCAAGGTGAACCTTTAGAGTTTCGGGGGCGTTGAGCACACAGCCCCCCGAAGTACCTACCAAGAAGCTGCACAGGGTACCTAAACCCCAAACCTCAAACCCTAAAGTTTCTAAAATGCACCCTAAACCCTTAACACCCCGATATATCCTAAACCTCGTACCCTCAACACCCACCATACCCTTTCAAAGCCCCTTCTGAGCTCTTGAGCAATTTTCCCCGCTCTTTGCCGAGGAGCCAAGAGTCGAGGTCCTCCTTGGGGCCTTTTTGTTCCAAAGCTTGCGAGGATGAGCTTTTTTTTGGTGGGTTTAGGGGTTTGGGGTTTAGGGGTTTAGGGTTTAGGGTTTTAGGGGTTAGGGCTTAGGGTTTAGGGGTTTAGGGCTTAGGGCTTAGGGTTTAGAAGCTTAGGGTTTAGGGTTTAGGGCTTAGGGTTTGGGGTTTAGGGCTTTGGGTTTCGGGGCCTTCAGAGAAACAGGGTATCAGGGTTTGAAAGGCTTCCAAAGCTTGCGAAGACGAGCTTTGTTTTTCTGTTTTTTGGGTGTTTAGGGCCTTCGGAGAAACAGAGTATCAGAGTTTAAAGGCGTCAAACAAACAGAGCAGAACATCACATGTGAGGGCTTAAAAGATGTACTAGAGTGCAGTATGACATAGTACGGCTTAGGGGCCTTCTTGCTGGATAATAGAAGCATAACATATCGGGGTTTAGGGTACTTTAGGGTTTAGGGGTTCGCTGTCATGAAGGATCTGGGCATTGTGACTCTTTGGGGGTCGTCATGGGGTTCTCGCATGTTGCGACGACGGCCTTTACTTTGCTTGTTGGATGCGCCGCCTGGTTGTAGGCACTTGGCCCAAGAAACCCCCAAAACTGTGAAAGCTCCAAGATGAAGTAAATCCGCGTGCGTCCCCGGAATCTGGAAGGGCCACAATCCCCTCAGAATCTGAGGGAAGTCGAAGCACTCGAAGGCTTGGAAGCTCGACCTGCTTAAATGAAACCCTGAAACCCTAAACCCTAAACCATAACCCCCCCCCCAAAGGTCCACGGCCTTCTTTCAGATCTTGCTCCTCCACCCTTGGCACGTTTTCTTTCGTCATAGGCTGCTTTTTTTTCTCATTGGGCCCGTCTTCGCCTACCCTGTGTGGTCTCAGCTATGAGGGCCTTCGGGCACCGGGAGTCTTCGTGTCTCGGCCTTTAGAGCCTTTAGGGTTTCCTTTCCTTCTGCTGCTGGATGCTGCCGTGGTCTTAGGGTTGTTGGGATTTGGGGCCTTTGAGGACTTAGAACTTGAGGGCCCAGGTTTTCAGGGTTCGGGCTTCTTCGGCCTTTCGGGGTTTTGGGGGCTAAAGAACACAAAAAAAAAGGAAACAAAAGCAGCCTGATCTCGGGCTAAGACGGGAAAGCTGCAGGAGGCAAGGCTCCAAGACCCAACAGCTTGGTAGCACAGTCTAGGGTTTAGGGTTTAGGGGTTTAGGGTTTAGGGTTTAGGGTTTAGAGTTTAGGGTTTAGGTTTCTTACTGAATGGTCATGCCATCTGCCCCAGTGCCAGTCTGCCAGTCTTGGACTTATCTACAGCTGAACTTACCACGCACCTTTAGGCTTAAGTAGTATCTGCCGTTGCAAGCTTGAATCGTTCGAGGAGCGGCTGCCGAGCACAGCAGTTCTTGTTGAAGTTTTAGGGTGACTAAACCCTTAAACCCCTAACCCCTAAACCCCTAAACCCTAAACCCCTAAACCCTAAACCCCTAAACCCAAAACCCCAAACCCCCCAAAAAACCCAGAACCCCTAAACCTTACGAACTCCCAAGCCGCCCCCAACAAAGCATCGACAGCCTGAGCCCACTTCGTAAGGAAATGCGGGAATGTGGTATTGGGGCGACTACGGTTGATGATATAAATCCTGCATTACCCATAATCAGGAATATACCGTAACTCCCATAGTTTAGGGTCCTTAAGGTAATGCAGGGTTTATATCATCAACAGTATAGGGGACCTTAAGGGGCTCTCATGGGGATCCATTCCCCCCTTTCCCTATTAAGAACCAGGGAGCCATACCCGGCTCCAAGCTTTCAGCCATGGGAAATCCTAACCCTACCCATGGGCTCCATAGTAGTTCCTTTCTATTTAGGATCGTATAAGGTAATCCCAAAAAGGAGCTACTTTATGGAGCCTATGGGTAAGCTACAAAAAACCTCTAGGTCTAGGGTTGCCCAAAGATACTGCGAAATGCACATCCGAAGGTCTCTTCGGAGGCCCGCAGGGCCATGTTCGGCATCAGGGAGACATGGACGCTGTCCTCAGTTCCGATGACACGGGACTATAGGCTCCCGGATGCTATGGGGTGATTGAAGGTATTAATGGGGTTGTGTGTTGGCACGGTCCATGCTTCGTGAAGTGTATGGAGTGTATGGAGTATAGGAGTTGATGACTCCGAAAAAAGATTTCGGTACGGCGGTCGAAGTGGAGAGCTAAGGTTTTCAGGGTTGCGGATGCATATGCTTAGTTCTCCCAATATAGTACTGCACCTTTAAACAATGGACCCCAAAAGGGACCCTAATTTGGAGAACGTCTGTGGGCGGTCTTGATACAGGCCCTGTGCACGTAGTGCTGCCAACTCCAACCCTTCGAAGCTCAAAGCCCTTTGACGTCAAGATCCTTTAAAACGGTTTAGGGTTTAGGGCTTTAGGGATTTAGGGTTTAGGGATTTAGGGTTTAGGGTTTAAGGAACTTTAAGTGAAAGCCGTTTGAACTGAGGCTTCTGAGCTGCTCAGTGCATCTTGTCGCGAAAGGAAACAGGGAATCCGAATTTTCGACTTCTAAACCTAGGGTCCTCATTATAATGTCCGGTGCAAAAGAAGCCCATTACTTTCACTCAAGAATTGTGTAGACTCTTCGACCCTTATAAAAAAAAAACCACCGACCGGTAAAGCAATACCAAGAAACCTAACCCAATGCCAAAAATTCAGGCGGGGTTCGTCGGCAACTTTGGCCGTCTCGCCAATTGTGCGCTGGACTGCCGCCAGACCCTGAAGTGCTCTCAGTCTCTTTTGGACATTCGAAATGCGACATCGGGATGGTAGGCCTTACGATCTCATTGATGCGCTATGTTTTGGGTCTGGGGTTTGGGTTGGAGGCGATGCCCTTTGCTTAGAGTTTTGTCCTCATAGTCCTTAGGGTGTAAGGGTGCAAGCCTCAGTCTCCGAGATGTCAACATACACACCGCTTTTCGTGAAGACATCTGAGCTCAGCAGCATCCCTGCCGATTCACTCCAGGGTTTTGGTTGTAGGGCTTAGGGTATGGCATTTACCGCTTTGTCTCCCGTTATACTTTGAACCGCCAAATACACTTGCTAACCAGCAGCCAACTGGAGGCCCAAAAGTTAAAAAAACAACACCATAAAAGCCCTCGACTCCAATTAATCCCCAGATAGACCCTACACCCCTAAACCCAAATCAAACCTCTAAGCCCTCAGCTCCCTCAATCATTACCATAAATTCTACATCCTCAAGATTGAAACCTTGATGTAGCGTGTAGAACTCATGCCAGATCTCTACACACATATCAAGAACCCTCTTGACTCTTGTATACAGGCATGGCTTCGTATAAAGTTTCTCCAGCATCTGTAACATACCCCGAAACCCTTGTCTAACAAGGAAGGCCCCGGTATCAAACCCTATACACCAGGCAGAACCAAGGTGCAGTCTAGCATACCGTGAAGCCTTCGTCCCATCTTCAAGGCCTCTACCTCCATCTACCCTCTACTAAACTCTAAATACCCTTAATTTGGGACCCTATGCCCCTATTTTTGAGTACTTGGAGGGTTCTGGTAGATTATACCGCATGAACCCAAAAAGGACCTCGGGGCGCTCGGCAAAGAGCAGGGGCTGTGGTACGGACATCTTCCTTCGATCTTTGGAGGAATTTCGAAAGCTCTGCTGTAGACTGGGGACTAGGGTTCATGGCTATCCGGGGGTTTGGATGTGGAGGGCCTTTAGATTTAGATCCAATGCGTGACTAATGAGAGCGCAGTACCTGTAGCTAGAAAAGCTTGACACGCTGCACTCTGGGCGGGCGGAGAGGCACAGGGACGCCCCCCCAACTCGGTGGAAATGTTTCACGTACTAGGGAGCATGACAGCAACCCCCAGGATGAGGGCTTGAGCCTTTTGATTTGGGGGGTGTTCAAGGCTTCACGGCATAGCGTTCATGGCCACGTGAAGATCCTTTTGCGAGGGACTTCTCTGTAAGACGGAGCCAGGTTGAGTGTTGTGCATTGCTTGCAACTGGAATCAGCGATCGTCATCGTCATGGTTCTTGTCATTTCTGCCGTCAGCCCTCTGACGAGGACATGAGCCCTGCAAGGCCTAGTCCCTTATTTTGGCTTCCGATTTCCTAGATTCTTGTCTAAGCTGCCCAGTACCCTGGCCCGAAACAGTTTAAACTTTTCGTTTAGTAGGGGTTTAATATGCCAAAAAAGTTTAAAGTTTACCTATTGGGCTCCTCAGCTGTTCGAGCTTCAGGTTTGAGTTTAGCAGTTTACAACCGGGGCCTTGGGCTCAACGTTTGAATTCCATCCCGTGTGCAGGGTTCAGGGTGGCTCACTTCGAGGTATAGGGCCTGGGCCGTAGGATTTTAGGGCTTTGGGGTTTGATGAAAAGGTCCCCAAACCTGCAAGCCTGCCAAGACCCGGTAAGAAGAAGCTCCTCGCATGCTTCATCCGTAGCATTCCGGGTGTTCTTGCGCTGGAGGGATACTCTGTGACTTGAATCCAAGAGCTCCCGCTTCAACCCGAACCCACACCTGAAGTCAGAAATGGAATGAGCACCTCGGCTCGAAAATAACCCTCTCCTTCCCAGAGAGCCATCATGAAACGTCGACTTAGGGTCTAGGGTAGAAGGATTCGCTGCAGGTTGCTTCACGCCCATAAAATCCTTATCAGCCTACTTTCAAAAAAGGTGCAACAACGCTCTACACGACTCACTTGGTAAGTCCAGCCAGAGGTGCATGAAGCAAACGACTCGGGTGGAATTCTTCGGGGGGCGAACTGCCTGCCGCCGCAGAGTTGCCCAAGGCTGCCCTTCTCTGCGGTTGGGGTCCAAATTCCCTCGTAAACCCTAGAAGCCCTAAACCCCAAAACCCAAAACCCAACCCTATAGGCCCTAAACCCCAAAGCCTAAACCCAACCCTGTAGGCCCCAAACCCCAAACCCTAAACCCAACCCTATAGGCCCTAAGCCCCAAACCCCAAACCCTAAACCCAACCCTATAGGCCCCAAACCCCAAAGCCTAAACCCTAAACCCTATAGGCCCCAAACCCCAAAGCCTAAACCCGCTTTGTGGACCTCACGGGGCTTCCAGTCACTGTTTTTGGTGATTCAGGGCTGGGTGGGGGCTCGGGGCTTCGGATTGCCTTTTGGGCTCAGGCTGTAGATGGGCGGTTCTCTAAAAAAAGGGGCCCCTGTTTAGGCCCCCAAAGTAGTACAGAAACTCGTACAAACAGGACCCTGAACGGGACCCATATTTAAAGAACTACCCATACTCACGCCCGACGACTCTGGCAGCTCGATCTTCATTCAGGGCTCAAAGCCTACATCCAAAACATACACAAAATTGTAGGAGTAGAAAAGGTTCGGCTTGCTGAACTCTAATCTGTCTTTTTGCTCCAAGTTGAAACTTTCGCCAAGCAAAATGGGCTATAAGTGGATACCAGTACAAACTACGCAGACCCTATATTATATTATCATGAGTCCAGCCCAACCCCTGCAATGTTGGACCCTTCAAGCATATTTTCAAGTCAAGTGCTCGAACCCCTGAACCCTTCGAGCACTCCCTCACCTTCTTCGGTGGTGGCGGCGTAGGCTTCGGCATGCTCACCAGAAACTTCGTAACATTCGTGAAAATATACCTCAGGAGCATGGATATCCGGAGTCAGGGATGCAGGTCCGACGGTTTAGGGATTACGATCTCAAAGCCTTGATGCACAGGACTCCAGCCCAATCTGCAGCAAAAAGCAATGGCTTAGGCTCTTAGACCAAAGAGTTTGCATACACAACGAACCGAACCAGATGCCCACATCTCCAGGCCGTATGGTCTTGTTGCTTATCCCTCCAAAAGCCTGAAGCTTGCCCAAACCCCAAAAACCCTGGCCCTAAACTTTGAACTCGAACTCTGCAGAAACCCTCAAGCTAGGCGCCGTTTTGAACCCGCACCAGTCCTTTCAAACACAGAGAAAGAAGCTTTTGGGGGCTGGGTATGTCGAAATGAGTGGGGGCTGGGTATGCCGAAATGAGGGAGAGAGGGAGACCCGCCAATGCTGACACAGATCCCGCGCTTGTCTAGGGTTTCGCGTTTAGGGCCTAGGGTTTGAATGATAGGGTTTAGTACAATCCTTCGCGTTGGATTTGGACTCGTGAGGGTTCGGGCGTGGTTCATATACCTCTCTGGAGAAAGTCGGTTGACAGGCCTGCCTTGCATTCCCCTCGGCGATCCCGGCGTGCAATTACTAGGTTTGTTAATCATATGTATAGGTAAAGACATGTCCGCCCCCCCCCCACACACACAGACACACATAGATGGACATGTGTCAATGCAGGGAAAGGGAGAAATCCAAAGAAAACCCGAAAACTTATGCCACTTTTCTAAAGACCTTCCAACACCCTACCTCAATAGAGCCGCATGCCCAATTAGCACGGAGGTGCATCCCCGCTCGCCGCAGCATCTGGCGCAGCAACCGGCCAGCACTTAGAGTGTCCTTGGTTAGGGGCCAAGGTCTTGTTGGGATGCGTCTGTTTGGAGTTCGTAAGGGTTCTACAATGGTGCTACAAGGGTCTTACAAGGTTTCATCTGCTTCGACGAAAAGGTTATATAGTCGTCTGAGGGCCTTTCCAAGGACTAGCATTTTTCGGGGTCCTGATTGTAGGGATCCTACTGCTTTGACATATCGAAGTCTGCCCGATGAGACCTGGGAAGGACAGCAGATGCCAAAGAAACCCTCGAGCCTGACGATGGATGAGCCATCTCGCCAGATCTCCAACTAATCGTTCAACGTCTCTAAGGCCAATCCAAGCCCCCAAAAGCAAACTCTGTTCCGGGCACTTAGAATCAGAAGAGCAGTGCAGGGTGGAGATAGCTTCTGGCAGCCACGTCCCGAGGGTTTAAGGTTTATGGTTCATGGCGCAGTACCAGCTCTTCTGGCTTTCCACCTTCTACAAGAGGGGTTGGGTCCGTGCGCGTGCTTCAGGAACTCCTGGGTTTTTTTTGTCGTTGCTGTTACATATATCGTTGTCTGTTTCCCAGAACGTTTCAAAGAACATAGCACAGAAGTCCAGACTCGTCAAGTACACTTCAAGCCCACGCCAAGACTGCTCCCAAACCCTAAAGTACTGTTGAGGGTTCTGGCTTTAGCCGTGGGGCGGTCGCCACCAAGTTCGACCGTACTGCAGTGACGTTGGTAGCATTTGGCACCAGCAAGCTGAACCTTGGCTTGAATCATACCCATGGCCCATAGCCCCTAAGTAGTCCTTCTTGGGATTACCTTATAGGATTCTACATATAAACCACAAAAAGGAACTACTTAGGGGCCTATGGGTAGTAGGTAGTCGTACATAAGCAAGTAGGCTATAATTTTCGGCTACTAGGTGCTCTTCAGAACCAGGCCCGAAACACTGTGTCCCCAACACCATCCACTAAACCCTAAACCCGACAAACTAGCCCTTAACCAGGTAACCTAGTCAGCTAGTCACAATGTATTGAACAAACTCCTGCATGACCCTCAGCACCACGGTATAGTCTTTATGAGGAATAATGCCCCTGAATCCATGTAACAGTCCTAACTAATTACGAATCGCCGTTAGCTAACAACCTGCTACATCCCAGTCACACGACAATCGCGGATAGATCCATCATCAGTAGGGTTCGTAGGAAGACAACTCAAATCGAACCTGGTCCCCGACGGCCGAAAGCTGAAACCTTGCCTGAACCGGCCGGGAAGCATAGCCAATACGAAACAATGAAATAGAGTGCCTGAAACCTGTCCCTAAATCCTACATCCTAAGCCCTGAGTCCTAACCCAGTTATTGACAGTTATTGATACTTTCTTGTTCCTCCTGCTCCTCCTCCTACTGTCCTACTGCTGCTTGTTCATTGTCAGCACTGCTGCAAGTCGTATTCTGACTGTCCTCCAGTCCAGAAGAATTAGCTTCTAAGTCCTAAGTCAACACTGAAGTAAAGCCTGTCTATCTAACTTCCGTTTTCTCTGGGGCCCCTAAGCCCCAAACCCTACTTAATATAAGAACTCAAGCTCAAGACTTCGCTTGCAAGACCCACCACCCGCCCGAGCCTGAAACCTCACATCCGAAAACAACACGTCGAAGCGTTCCTTTTAAGGGTTTAGCGGTAAGAGCTTGGGTTTCCAGGGTGTAATAAGAAAAGGGTTCAGGGAACATCCTGTAGAGCTCCACACCGCGCAACAAGCACCGATGCAGCCAAGGAAACTCCACCAAAAACCCCTGCAGAACTCTCCGACATCCTGCAAGCAACATGGCCCAAGTCTGTACTTGGCCCCCTCTGAAATAACGAGTGTACCTTATAGGATTTACAATAAGGCGCCCAAGATGAACTTAGGGGGCTTACCCGTCAGAGCTCTACGGTAGGCCCGAATAGAAGTTTCAGAACATCAGGAAACCTAACATGAGACCCTAAATGGTAGCATCCCCATCATAGGGACGTGCAAACAGGGAACCCTGCTTGTTACTGTTGAAACCCAGTAGTTATCGTGCCCCCTGTGAAATTCCCGTTACAATCCGAATTCATCTAATCAAGCACTGTCAGACGCATTGTATCTGAGAAGCCAAATGTTCGCCGCCCGCGCAGCCCCTCGAGAGGAACGCCGCGCGGGCTGCACCGAACAATGCACTCGCTGGACAGCCTGTCGGGTGCTGCTGGAGATTTGAGTTTAGGCAGTTTAGGGTTGGGTTTAGGGTTTGGGGTTTAGGGTTTAGGGTTTAGGGTTTACGGTTTAGGGGGTTTCACTCTCTGGCTTTAGGGTCCAGGATTTCGGTTCCAGGGAGTAGCCAGCTGCGGGGCTTTGCGGGGATTCCAGCCAGGATTGGGGTTTAGGGTTTAGTGTTTAGGTTGGGGTTGGGGCAGAAAAAGAGGTTTGGGTTTACGGGTTATCGGGCTCAGGGCTTCCAGCCCTTGCCTATACTCTCGAGGAAAGTTCCTTCGCTCAAAATGCTTCTCTTTCCGGCGCTTAAACAGGAACTGTATTGGCGAGTATGGCAGAAATGAAAGGTCGGGTATTTCAGAACTCAGATTAGCCTGCAGTATCGTCGGCAGCTGACGGTTGGTAAATGTGAAGGAAGAAACGCAAAAAAAACAGAAAAATCTGCAACCTATTCCCCTCCAAACTGGACCTTGCATGCAATGTTCTACCAGCTCTTTAAAAGGTCTTAGCAGATCCCGAAAGAGACTTTCACAAACCCCAAAAAACAGCAAATGAACACACAAAGGGGGGGCAGAGCCGAGGAACGATCTTCGCGAACTGGCGGATGGCCTCCCTCGCCACCTGCAGCTGCAGCTTATGATCGGGCTTTAGGGTTTAGGATTCATAGGCTTAAGGGTTTAGGCGGGTTTTGGGCCAGTAATCAGGATAGGATTTTGGAGTAGAGTTGAGTCTATTTTCGATATGAGGAGCCCGGTGGCTTAGTGTTCCGAAAGCGGCCTCCTTTTTTTTTGGTCGGGGACCAGTGTTTCTAAGCAGTCTGCCCATTCCCAAACCCGAAATCTGCACTTGCCAATACTCGCCAAAACCCCGAAGCCTAGAATTATCAGCCTACTACCAAATATAAGGCTTAGGGGTTGTGAGGTCTCTCTGTGTGTGTGTGGTGTATTTCTAACAGCTTCGTATCTAGGGCCACAGATATACAGCATAAGAATCTACAATCTTGCATGTTCATACAGACTGCTGCCGCTAGGTTGGCATGGGACTGCTGCTGCTCCTCCTCCACCCCCTCCTCTCCTCCCAGTCTTCTATTGCTACCAGCCGACTCGCACTGACATTCAAGGGCACACCCAGCTGAAGCGACAGGAATCGAGCTTCAGGTACTTAGTGCGCGCATCCCATGTGGGATTGCTCCAAAGGTGCGTTCTTGGGTACCGAGTCTAACTTCCAGGATTCTAGGGAAGGGACCTTTAGTTCGAAGCGCGCATCTATGTCTTCGAGCCCCGTATTCCCCAAAAACGTCGAACCCCGAGAACACCAGATGGGCGGTTGAATGCCTGTTGCATTTTCTGAAAAGTCCACGAACGAAGTTGGGACGTGAAGCTTTGCGCCTGGAGGGCTACCACCCGAAATATCGAACCCGAACCTTTGAAGATTTAGGGCTCTTCTTTTCCGGCGCTGGGGATATTATCCCAGCCTTGAACTCACTGGTGCCCTATGCTCAACCCAAACTCTGAAATTCAAGACCCCGCAAACCCGAAACTCCGAAAGCCCCAAGCCCGAAATCCTCAAACCCTTCGAACGGTCCCGTAGTTTTACCCCGCCCCCCTTTCTCCGCGCCAGCGCGTACATTGGATTGCTGGAAAAGCCCACAGGATCCTCCGTAACAACCTTGGCTACCCCTAGGGCTCCAGTTACCTAAATAGTATAGTAACCCACTATTTAGGTAACTGGAGCCCTAGGGTACGGGTGAGGAGTAAGAGTCCGTTTAAGGGCGACAAAGGTTCTTGGCCACGGGTTGCTTGAAGGCATCCAAAAGGGCTGTAATAAGGGTTCCGTCGTTTAGGGGACTTCGGCCTTTGAGGCTCAAAAGGCTTCGAGGGTGTAGTGTTCATATCTTCACCCATATCTCAAGAGACTTCACTTTTTCGGTCATGGAAAAGCCCATGGAACGAAGAAGGTCGCGCGGATTGTCCCTAATAAAAACCCCAAAGCCTAAACCCGGGTGTCAGGTTCAGCCCTAAACCCTAAACCCTAAACCTCTAAACCCTCAACCCTAAATCAGGGATCTCCTTGTTTAGTGTTTGAGCCTTGTGCTGCGTTGGGCTTTGCATTCCTATGAAAGAGAGGTTAGGGTTTAGGGGCCGTGGTTTTCGGGTTTTCGGGTTTGGGGTTGAGGGGGTAGGGTCTGAGATGTCGGATCTACGTAGCAGGCTGTATGGTTCCAGGTGTGAGTTATAGGGTTTACGATAGTTTATGACGCTGCTCGCCTGAGTCACATTATGCAGGCTGCCACAGTGGTTCGGACTCAGGGTCCATAAAGCAATCATATGGGAACCTGAGTAAGAAACCTTGGGTCTTTATTAGGGTTCCGTATATGAAACCTGATATTTTGGGGTTATAGGTCCAGGGTTTCTTAATCAGGTTCCTACAATCAACAAACATCATCATGAGGCAGCCCCTGAGGTGATACATTGGCAACAATTCCGACCCCTTGGAGTATTGCCAATTGCTCCATCACTGGCACTCGAAGCCCTAATTAATACCCGGACCCTAAAAGGGACCCTAATTTAGAGAATTACCCTTTTGGTACCCTATAGAAACCCTTACAGATCCCTTTAAGTGTCGACAGCTGTTGCGTCCGTCCGGGGAATCCCCGGGCTCTGAAACCTGTGCCCGGAAGTGCAGTAAGCCCTAAACCCCAGATTATGAGCTCTCAGCTCTAAGTCAATCCTACGTGACTGCCCCTCTCTCTCTCCCCCTCTCTCTCTCTCTCTCTCTCTCTCTCTCTCTCCCTCGATATATATATATATGTATGTATCCCCTGTCCCAGTAACTTCAGGAGATGAAAGGTTTTCAGAGTGTGCTGGAGAATGGCTTTGGGCATGCATATATGGTATGTGGAGTTTCAAACGACATCCTTTCGCCTTGTTCAGACCTCTATACCCAGGACATTTGCAAAGCCGTCTAGGCCCTATGAAACTCTGCACTACACCCCCCCTGTAGCAACCCTATTATAGCAACCGATCACTCTCCACAACGGCATGCTTCTTTTCGACTTCCTGACACCCTAAACACCAACCCCAAACCCCTGTAAACTCCCAACTTCCTGAACCCGAAACACTAAATCCTAAATCCTAAACCCTAAACCCAAACCCCAAACCCTAAACCCGCTCGCGACCTGCATGGCGCCGGTGATTTGTGTGACTGTGCCCGACTTGATCAGGGCGCTCGTGGGCGTGCAATCGCCTTTAGAGCCACGGGGTTCCTTTAGGGTTTATGGTTTAGGGTTTAAGTATGTTAGGGTATGTTAGGGTTTAGGGTTTAGGGTTCAGGGTTTAGGGTATGTTACAATGTTAGGGTACGTTAGGGTATGTTAGGGTATGTTAGGGTTTAGGGTTTAGGGGTCAGGGTATGTTAGGGTAGGGCTGCCAAATGGCTGTTATTGCGGGGTTTCGGGGCGATATCCTTCTAGCTATCTTCACGAACTGTACAAACCGTCATACTTACGATCGAAATGCTGGGAGCTTAACCCAGAGAGGAGGAAAGCCTGTACGAAAGCCTGTACGACTACAGGTTGCTCTGCTAAGAGGTGCAAAACGGGTTGTTGCAAGCGACCAGAAGAGTTTCTAGAAGGGTTCATGGGGTCCGTGGGGTTTAATTACAGGGTTTGTACCTTCCGAGTTACGGTTTAGGGGTTTAGGGGTTTGGGCTGCCAAATGGCTGTTATTGCGGGGTTGCAAAACGGGTTGTTGCAAGGGATCAGAAGAATTTCTAGAAGGGTTCATGGGGTCCGTGGGGTTTAATTACAGGGTTTGTACCTTCCGAGCTACGGTTTAGGGTTTAGGGGTTAGGATTTAGGGGTTAGGGGTTTTTGGGGTTCCAGGGAGTAGGGCTTTAGGGTTGAAGGGTCTCTCCAGATTGGCTTGGAAACCGAAAGCCTGATCCCTACAATCCTATACAACTTCCTACGGCTGATGATACAAATCCCGCATTACCCATGATGAGGAATATACCATAAGTCCCAGAGTTTAGGGCCCTTCATGTAATGCAGGATTTGTACCATCAACAGTACGAACCCTGGCTTGCCATTGGGAAAGCTTTCTCGAATGGATATATCAAAACCCTCACCCCTGACCCTGAACAGTATTTCAGGTCCACTCTGACCCGTACTGCCCGCCTACTTAATCATCAACCATCAACTCTACCGAGCTCTTTCGCTCTGTATCAATACAAAGCCTCCATAACGGACAGAAGACCAGCCTGCAAAAAGAACCCCTTGACCGTTGGGGTCCAAAGCAGCGGTCGGTTACTTACTTGGGCTTAGGGTAGAAGACATGCACATGTACAGATAAAGGAATAGAGGCTCTAAAAACTAGAATCGGGCTTTGGGGGCACATCATATCATATTGTACTCTAAACCCAAAACCCTAAACCGTATTAAGGAGCCCCAGATTCCCTCATGGGGCTTCGGGCTCAGGGTTTGCAGGCCTCAATGGCCCCGGGCTTTTGGTTTACGGGGTTTAAGTCTTTTTTTTCTAATAAATATGGGAAAAAAGGGTTTAGGGTTTAGGGGTTAAGTTGGTTTAGGGTTGAGTTTAGAGCTTGGGGGTTTAGGGTAATGTAGGGGCTCTGGTAATTAGAATAAAGTGTCGGCCCTTAAGGCATAGTATTGGTAGTTATTTAGGCTTCTATAGCAACCCGAAAGCCAAAACCCTAAACCCCTAAACCCCTAAACCTTAAACCCTAAACCCGTAAACCCCTGAACCTTAAACCCTAAACCCTCAACCCTAAACCTGTTAAAAACAAAAAAACAAAAAAACACACACACACACACACCCCTGTAGTCTCCATTGTAGTTCCTTTTTGGGGTTACCTTTTAGGATCCCTAATATTGTTTTTGGTTAAACCAAAAAAAGGAACTACAATGGAGACTATAGGTAGTTAGGCTTCTCTAGACACCCCAAAGCCTAAACCCTAAACCCCTAAACCTCAACCCCTAAACCCTAAACCCCTTAAACAAAAAAAAACACAAAAAAAAGACACCTAGACTCCGATCCCCAGGCTGAGAGAGGGCAGTCTCCGGGGTCGGCGCTTCCCATGCAAGCCTGGACCTCGTGGCTGGTCTCCTGCTCACGAATATAGGGGTTTAGGGTTTAGGGTATGAGGGGTTTAGGGTTAAGGGTTTAGGGTTTGAGGGGTGTGCGGCTTAAGGGTTTGAGGGGTTTAGGGTTAAGGGTTTAAGGTTTAGGGGCTTAGGGTTTAGGGTTTAAGGGTTTAGGGTTTAGGGCTAACTTAGGGGCCTCAATACTTAGAATGGGGTCTTGGGGCATAATATACGATATTTATAATGAGGAACCAGCAAAATAGTATAGGTAATTTTTTTCATAGCCCCGACATTACGCCACTGTGGGCTCCCTTGAAGTCAGGAGTCGCCATCCCTACCGCCGACCAGTCTGGACACCCATAGCCAGGGGTCCCTCGAGTCTCCGTCTTGGCAGTCTCATTCTCCGTGCTAGCCTTGTCGGGCGAGGGAGTCAGCACGAACACGGACCAGTCCGATTGCGTCAGCCCTGCAATCGTAACTTGTGCAACCAGGCAAGTTCCCTTTTTGGGAGTGGAAAGCCAGTGTTTCGGGCGAGAGGTGCTCTAGCTGGATCTCTATGTGGTACTGCAAAGCCTCCAAAAAGCTCAGGAAGGTTTTGTGTTAGAAGGCCGTATAAGCCCCTTGGACTTCGGGCTTTGGTTGTAGGGCCTTCGAGGTTAAGAAGCTTGAAGGTTTGTGGCTTCAGGGTCTAAAGTATGGGGTTGAAGGTTCGAGGCTTTAGGTTGAAGAGATTGCGGGACAAGGACCAAAGGTTTCGACGTCTTGGGCTCTACGAGGTCTGGGGTTTTTTGGGTTTAGGGGTTTAGGGCTTAGGGCTTATAGGGTTTAGGGTCTGGGGTTTAGGATTTGTATATCATTTTGGTGCTTCGACGGTTGCAGGTTAGTGGCTTTAGGGCTTAGGGTTGATTGCTTGGGGGAGATGAGGATGCTAAGATTCGGAATATGTCTTTTCTGGCTTCTTTTCACTGAGCTTGAAGTAGGGTGCAGCAAGTGCTTGGGACGCAAGTACTCATGAAAACTCTGCCTAGATGCCATCGCGATCCTCCAAAGTGGGTGAATATAAGGGTCTGAATAACTGGAATACGGTTTTGCGGGCACATTATACTACAAAAAGACGCTGAAAATTATATTGCTTACCAAAATTTGAGCTTCTAAACAAGCGGTTCTGCAGTTTGGGCCTAGCTGCTCAGCCCTGAAATTCAGCGATCCGGGTTTGCTTCTTTCCTCCCCGAGGTGCCAAGAGTCGATCAAATTTAGGCTTTTCCCTATGAGCACTCTTATGAAACACGATCAAAAACCCTCACAAAGCCTTTGTACAACCCGATAAAGGAAACAAATGAGCTGTATTATTGAGAGAGAAGACGTCGCACAAGGCTTGTTCCCTTCCAGACCCCCTTTTGTTCAGTGATCTTGCTCAGTCTGGATGATTAAGTTTTCTTCGGCCGGAGCAAAACCTGACGTCCTGAACCACAAACCCTAAACCCCACCCTTAATCTATGACCTGCGCAGTGCCCCTGCTGTTCTACACCGGGTTTGTATGGAGACCCTGCCAACATCTAGGCCATGGCCACAACTACCAAAGCTATAACATACGTGTTTGCCTTAAGCTATGGAAGCCAAAAAACCCTCAACCCCCAAACCTCATGCTAAACCATAAACCCTAGAGCCCACTACCCCCAGCTTACTGCAAACCAAACTCCATCGAACCGTTATACAGTTCTAGACAACCTGACAGAAACATGGTGCAAAAGCCACAAGCCCCGAAAATGCCAGGTCCGACAGCTTTCAAGCCCCCCCAGCTTTGGGGGCTTAGGGTTTAGGGTCTAGGGCTCTCATATCCTCAAATCATTAATATCCTACTATTGACAACTTTACAAAGGCTCCTGAGACCGGGGTCTTAGGCAATTAGGATAAGGCTTCGGAGCAGAAGAAGCATAGTCACGGTGGACTGCAAGACAATACGACTGACAACTCTCGTATTCAAGCCCTGTCACACCCGTGAAAAAACCCAAGCAGAAAACCAGAAAGCCAGCAAAACCTTGATGATAAACAACCCCACATTACAATCACGACTCCGGTCTCCGGACAGGCTTTCCCGCCATATTCCGCGGCGTGAGCCTCTCATGCAAGAACCAAGCTGGGGTTTATAGGGTTTAGGGTTTAGAGGCGCGATAACGCATCACAAGGGTCTATGAGTTTCTCCATGTCTCTGCTGGTTTCGAATTTTGCATACCTTTTCTGTGAAGTTCTTCACCAGTATATCCTGAAGACCTGCACCCTTGTTCCTATAATTGAGACTCCCCAACTTTCATCACTAAAACCCCTAAACCTGAAAAAAAAACACCAAGCCCTAAACTCTAGCTCTAGACAGTGCACTGTCATCCCCCAAACCCCTGAGCCCTCAACCAATTGAAGCCCAATCAACACCGAACGCAGCCAAATATGGGCTGCCTCAGCCGGATCTCGAAACCCTAAACCCTACAGCCTATCTAGGCCCCTTTTTTTAAACCCTCAGACCTGTTATATAAAAAATCTAAACCCTGATTCAACCCTACAGGCCCTAAAAGCAGTAACCCTCAGACCTACCTAAAAACAAAAAGACCCTAAAACCCCTGATTCAAGCCCTATAAGTCCTCTAAACTCTAAACCCTAAACCCTAAGCCCCTAAACCCTAAACCTTAAACCCCAAACCCTAAACCCCTATAAACCCTAAACCCTGAACCCCACACCCCTATAAACCCTAGTATAAGCTCTAAGAGCGGAGCCCTTGCCTCGGATCGATAGCGGAGGGCGGAGCCGTTGCCGCAGTGGTGGCTGCACTCCGTCCAAGGAGTCCTAGGGAGGCTCCGCAGGTGCATGTTTTTGGGGTTTAGGGTTTAGGGTTTTAGGGGTTTAATGGTTTAGGGGTTAAAAGGGTTTAGGGTTTGGGGGTTTAGGGTTGAGGGCTTCAGGGGTTTAAGGGTTTAGGGTTTTAGGGGTTTTATGGTTTAGGGGTTAAAAGGGTTTAGGGGTTTAGGCGCTTAGGGGTTTAGGGTTTTAATGGTTTAGGGGTTAAAAGGGTTTAGGGGTTTAGGCGCTTAGGGGTTTAGGGTTTTAATGGTTTAGGGGTTAAAAGGGTCTAGGGGTTTAGGGGTTTAGGGTTTAGAGACTTTACTCAAAAAGCCTTGGCTGCCAGTCCCTGGACCCAATCCTTGCGTGTATCAAGAAGATGACCACCCAATAAATCTATGGGGTGTCCTAGAACCCCCTAGGGGTTTAAGATTTAGGGTTTAGGGTGCACACCCAAAGTCTTTAATTAAGGCACAAGACCCTCATCGTCCCAGCAACTCACAAACCTGAAGCCCTGAACTCAAGCAACCTTGCAACCCAGCGCCTATGGCTATGTAGACCTCTGTTTCACAACACCTTCTCCGTCCATAAGGATTATGAAAAAAGCATCCTGATAAGCCGAGTCCGAAGAAACGCGATGTATTCACCAAGGTCTACATCATTTCTCATTCGAAATCCGCCCGGCTTGAAGCCCTCAGCTTCAAAACAAGAAGATCTAGAGCCGTCAAGCAACTAGGGTTTAGGGTTTAGGGGTTAGGATTTAGGGTTTAGGATCTATAGGGCCAAGGTCTACGCTATTTCTCATTCCAAGCCCGACTAGCTTGAAGCCCTGCCCACTACACCAATCCTGCACAATCCTGCACCTCCGTAAGAACATTGGCGCCTGTAGAACCCTGCAAGAGCCTTATATGAATCCAAGAAGCCTATACATCCGCAAACTCTAAACCTCACCCCGAACCCTAAACCGTAAGTTAACCATGTTAATAGCCTGAGCCCTACAAACTCTTAACTCTAAACCTCGAGCAGTCCCAGGCACCAGTCAGAGAGCACACAGTCCACAGGGCAGGGCTTGGACGAGCAAGCCATGACGTCCCGAGTGGCCTCGTCGTTGGAGGTTCAAAGGCTTCAGGTTCAGGACTTTAGGGTCTGACAGGTCAATAGGGCTCACAGGTTTAGGGTTGCAGTATAGGGGTTTAAGGGTTTTAGGGTTCTCAATTTCTTGTGCGGCAGGGTTCAGGGTCTAAGGGTTCAAGGCTACAGTTCTTGGTTTGTGGTGCCTGTAGGGTCTAAAGACAGGCGAGTCGGAGTATTTGAAGGGTCGGGGGTCTTAGCGCGCACGCCGTCACAAATACGCCAGCCGGGCGTGCACTAACACAGGCCGGGCTTTGGGGTGGGTTTAGGGGTTAATAGGGCTTACCTATAGTCTCCATTG
>CAJNJA010025842.1:0-10195 GCA_905231915.1 Symbiodinium necroappetens | reverse complement strand
TGGAGACTATAGGCAGGGTTTAGGGCCCCCATACGACTTGCAGCCATCCTATTACACCCTAAACCCTAACCCTACGATGTCCTACATCAGCAAGCGTTGAAGCGTCTCGGCCCCGTAAAAAAAAAGGGGATGTAAGCCGGAGGGGAGGGGTAGAGGCCGAGGGTCTTTTGGCTTTCAGGGGTTTCAGGCTTTAAGATCTTGGAGGCTGCGGATTCTTGGGTGTCGAGGATCCTGGTTCTGCAGGCTTTTGAGGGGCTAAACCCAGAGCCCCAAACTCAGAAAACCCTCACATCATTGATCATTGAGAGATTTCAGGAAGTGAAGCCACGGTAGGGCTCAGAGTGTGTAGGGCAGCATGGTTTGGAATTTCTCGGAAAGGGCTGTTGTGAGGATCACTCGTCTCAGGCACGAGCGTTTGAAGCAAGATCCCAAAGTGTCCATAATGAGCCAGAGACTCACGCAGTATCACAATGTCACCCATGCCGAGTGCAGACCATTCTTTCGGAACCACATAGGATTCGCAGCACCCGCCGTGTTCCTGCGTGTGCCCCTTCATGCTTTGGGTGGGACAACGAGCCTTCGGTACCGCATGCTGTCTGACGTCAAGTGCAAGGCCTCTGCGGCGGGCTGCACATGGTCTTCTTGTCTCTTCCGTGCCTTCTCTGCAGGAACGGGCTTATTGCCACGACCTTACCGAATGTATCACTTCCGAGGCCAAGGCCTCTCCAGTGCCTTGCTACAATTGGCAAACTTGTCTCTTCCGTCGTCCACACGATTCTTACTGTAGGATCTCACAGGGCTAGCACATGGCCGGGTGTTGCCTCTGCATCAGCCCCCGACCCTCAGAACACCACCCGAAAAGGAATGGTGAACCCGAGACCCCAAACACCAAAACCTAAACTTCGGACGCCAGGTAGCCCTAAACCGCGAACCTTATTCAGAACCTACGAAACACCCTTAAGGGAGGTAATGGGGACCTCACTGATTCGTGAGTTTTTTCTAGGACTACAAGTCAAGTTCCGGTAAAAATTTACCACAACCCCAAAAACCCCCGAACCCCAACCCTTGAATCCTACCTCCTAAACCCTCACCCTTGAATCCTACCTCCTAAACCCTCACCCCTCGACCCGATGTCGATATTGCAGTGTTTGAAGTTTCGACCAAGGTACTCCCTCACAGTCGCTGCCGCCGAAGGCTGCAGCAACAGAAGCCTCACTCTCAGGCTCTCGCTGGACTCTGAGAGGGCTTTAAGGCTTCGAGTTTTTGGGGTATGCGGTGTGGGGTTTGGGGCTGGGTTTAGGGTTGTAGACCCTTCGTTAAACTCAAGGAAACTTGCAAATGGCCGTTGCAGAAACAAGTAAAGAAGCCTTATAGCAAACCTATGGCTGCACTCTCAAAGGCTTCCCAGAGACTTCAAAACCCCTTAATTAAGGAATCTTCCTTAAACTTTTTTTTTATAGTAGGAACCCTAATATGACTTACAATGTATATAGTCCTTAATTAAGGGCTTTTGGAGTCGCTGGCTTTGATGGTTTTGGGTTACCGGTTTCAGGCCTTGCTGCTTTGGGAGGCTCTCGGGCCTTACCTCAAACTACCAAAACCTATTTTTTTTGTAGGGGCCCCTGTAAATTCTATATTAGGGGTTCATAATCAGAAGCTACCAAAAAAAGTAGGTTACGGTAGTTTAAGATAGTATGGTTTAGGGTTCAGGGCCTTCTCGTTTATCCTTACAAATCAGGGCTCCCTTTAAGAGTCATCCTGTAGTATGGCTAGTTCTCTAAATTAGGACCCCTTCTTGGATCCCCAATACACTACGGCACCCTTATTTCAAAAAAAGGACCCCTAAAAGGGACCCTACTTTAGAGAACTACCCATATACAGCCCTTATAGTACCCTTACAGAAGCCTTATAGAAACCCTTATAGATCCCTTTATAAGGAGCCTTTACCAGTATGAAAGGAAGGAGAACAAGCTGGCAGGGTCAGAGCCTCACAGCTTTTCAGCCTGCAGGTTCGGCGTCCTTTATGGGTTTTAGGGTTTTAGGGGTTTAGGGTTTCGGGTTTTAGGGGTTTAGGGTTTCGGGTTTTAGGGGTTTAGGGTTTTTTGGGGTTTAGGGCTTTCGGGTTTAGGGTTTTTGGGGTTTTAGGGGTTTAGGGCTTAGCATCCGTGCATTGTACTTCTACTCCCTTATGGCGCCCGAAGCCGTGAAATAACTACACATTGCTCTCATTCCTCGGTGTTGTGAGGACTGAGGTGGGGGGCCTCTTTGCTTGCAGGGCTCAGGGTGGTGCAGTTGGCCTTGGGGTGTGGCTCTTACCCTAATCTTGGAGCCTTTAAAACCCCCCCACCCTGGACTAGCGCGATGTCTGAGAACTGCCCTGCTCTACTCCGCTGCTCAGCGTCTCAGGCGGTGTCCGAAAACGATGTAGACATGAGGTCTCACAACAAAGAGCGGGCACCCCTTCGGAAAGCCCGCTATCTAGGGCCTTTCGAGAACGGAATCTTTGGTACAAGCCCCCACGATAAATGATGAAGGAACCCAAAGCAAGTGGTGGCAGCTCTTGGACCTTAAGGCACGATCAAGCCACAAAGGCGCCATAGCCCATATGGGACTTTCCGAAAATTGGAGTACCTTATTTTGGGGTCCTTATAATAAGGATCCTACTATTTAGGGTACCATATTAGGGTCCCCTATTTTCGGAAACCCCCCATATCCATACCTTCTTTCGCCGTTGTAGAAGCCGTAATTTGAACGCCATGTCAGGAAACTTCTGAAGCCCTAAATCCAGGATGACGAAGCCCCAGAACACTAAAGGAGAATAATATGTGATATATAATTATATATAATATATACCACATAATATATACTATATAATACATAATGTATGATATATATATATAATGTGTTACATGGGCCTTACTCAGGGATCCCCGGCGTTCCGAAGACGCTCGGAGAGGCCGCCGCCGCAGCTTCGCGTGCCTCAGCGTTTCGCCCCCCAACTCTAAAGGCGATAGCAAGCCCTAGGGCTCACCTAAATAGTAGGTTACTGGGGTACATAATATATGGTTAGTAACCCACTATTTAGGTAACTGGAGCCCTAGGGAAGGCTGCTCTTGGGTTATGTCGGTATGATGTGCTATAGGGTTTTGTGGGTAGTATGAAGGTCTGCAAGGTGTGTTACATTGCGTTTGAAGGTCACTTGAGTTGTGATGCTCAAACAGTGTACACATAAGGCGTCGAACTTCCAAACCGACAAATGCGCTAGACTCAACTGCGACTACAAGCAGCTATACTATACTGTTACTGGTGCCCCTCTAGTCTACGGGCGCCTTGGACACCATATACAGAAACACCGCTTTCATGTATCCCAAGGGTTTCTACCACAATGAACCCTTCGGGGTGATTCCCAAAAACCGAGTAGTACGGTTGATGAGATAAATCCTGCATTACCTTAAGGATCCTAAGCTATGGGAATTATGGTATATATGGGTAATGCAGGATGTATGGGGGAGGGGCGGGGGCGGTGAGGGGAAGTTTTCTGAGGAAATAGAAGGAAAGAAGTAGAAATAATTTTACCACTGCACTACATGTAGAGAACAGAGTCGACGCACTGCCTAGCTGCACTTTTCGCGGGAAGGTGTCGAACTTGCGGGGTTTTTTGGGTTTCCGGGATGAGGGGTTAGTCTAGCTTAGGTTTACCCATAGGCTCCCTTTTAGTTCCTGTCTATTTAGGATCCTATAAGGTAACCCCAAAGAGGAACCACTATGGATCCTATTATTATAAGGTAATCCCAAAAAGGAACCACTACAGTATGGAGTTTATGGGTAGGGCTAGGCTTCGGATTGGGGGGGCCACTTCAAAGGCGATCGTACTGCTCCTGGGGCCTCCAACACCCGGTCTCGCATCCTCTTCAAAGGTTTCATAGTACCATGGGATATAGGTACCTTAAATCGTAGGTTTAGGGGTTTAGGGCTTAGTAGGTTTAGGGGTTTAGGGCTTAGGGTTTAGGGTGAAAACGACCCCAAAATCAGGTAAGCCCCTTACTTTCGGAAACTCCCACATTGACATCTGAGGCATTGGCAGGCGCCCCACTCGCCCCAGTCATTCCAGCGGCCTCCGGCACTGCATTGGGGGTACCGGCGAAAAAAATCTGACTCACGGGAACAGCGCTTGAGGGTTTGAGATTGAGGGCGCTAGGGTTAAGAGCATGTGGGGAGGGGAGTGCCCAAACTCCAGCTTCTCATCACAAAAATGGTACAGCTGAGGGTCTATGCTGTTGTTCCTCATGTTTTCAACACTTCCATACGATTTGCTTAGAAGGCGTGGTGTGGGCTGAGTGGCCGATTCCGAAATCAAGGATCAGAGTCAGACATCCGAGTCCCAGGCCCAAAGTGGCCACTGAGCACTGAGGGTTTAGGGTTTAGGGTTTAGGGCTCTGCAAGAAAAATCAAACGATGGTTTGCGTCTCACCTGTATGGCTTTCGGACCTAGGGTTACTCTGGGGGGGTTTGGGGCTTATTGTCCCGAACTTTGATTTTGCAAAGACTGTTACAGGAAATCCGCTACAGCCTGTTGTCTCGGTTTGTTGTTCCGGAGTGGTACACACCAAGGATTCATTGGCGCAGTCAGTCCAACATAAAGCTCGCATATCCGTTGCTATGCATGCATGAGCAGCAGCATAGTGATGACTTTGATTGCCGAATCACTCTCTCCACGTGCTTCCACTGGAATTGGCTACAAGCGATATCTGGTCCTGCATCGGATCCCGAAAACATGAACCTTCGACCCTCTCTATAGAGCATCGAGGGTCTAGAGGGGAAACCCATGATTCCTGCCCTAAGCGAACCTGAAAGTGTCTCAACAAGCAGACCTTCATGCAACACTTCAAAGGCTCTGTTCACCAGCAGTATCACCAAACAACCTGCAATCTGCGAAACCCCACACCCTATAGCCTATACCCCGAACATATAGTGGGACGTGCTCTTGTCGTAATCCTAGAATATCGCGTACCAAATCCCTACTCTACTGAGGAACAAAAGCCACCTTTATCACAAAAAGGCAAGTCTGCAGAAGCTCCTTGCCCCGGCTCTACGGGTGGTTCAGGTAGGGCTTGTGGTAGAGAGGGTTTTTAGGTTAGGGCGCTTCTTTCTCGCAAGGTTCTGGAGTGTTTGGTTGAGCCTAAACCCTAAACCCTAAACCAGTAAGATTTAGCTTCTACAGTCTACCGGGCCCCAACAGCCCGAAACCCCCGAACCGCCTTCTACAGGTTCGCTGTAGGTTGTCGTAAGGGTGTCAATGATATTGGATGGGAAATTTTATCGAAATTCGACCGACAATCACATTCACTTCTAAGCGTCTGAAAGCTGCAAACAAGAATAGCAGCACCTATTTAAAGAAAGGTGCATGGCTTGGCAAAGCAAGCAACAGGTTCTTGTAGATTCCATGAACAAAATATGGGACTGCAAAAATCAACTGTTCAGATCCGCGGCAGTCCACTGGACATTCGTCGAAGCCGCAGCGCTTGCGGCGAGTGGCATCGCCTGCCAGTGGAGTTCAACCCTTAACCCCAAAGCTTCACTGTCTTGGCCCTCCGGGAACAAGCAGCCTTCAAGCAAAGCCTGCACATGGTGAGATCATGCCGATGAACGCCCATAATCGTGTATCCCTCAGCCGAAGGATGTGCAAGATTCTAGAATAGCTGGTCATTCTTCCAGTGAGCCTGCTGCACAAGTCAATTAGCGTCCCTTACAACCTTAACTACCAGCCCAGTAACCTCGGTATGCTCCAAGCAGGCTACGGTTAACGGTGGCATGGCCTTGGCAAGGAAGCCCGCCCGCACTCTCGACCACATCGCGCTCACGAATGCTGCTGACATAACTGTCCTGGCAGCAGCGTCAAGCTGTCGGGCTTGAGGTGAGGTAAAGGGCTCTTGGGGCTTCGAGGGCTGATGGCTTGAAGAACCCTAAACCCCTAACTTCTAAACCCCTAAACCCCTAAAGCCCCTAAACCCCAAGCCCCATGGAGCTCTCACAGCAAGCTTCTGGAACCACTCGTGAGGCCCAGGACCCAGGACCTTTCCAAACGCCCGGCAAAAAAACAAAAAAACTTAAGAATGCAGAAGGACAATACACACAAGAAAGGGTTTCCATGAGTTTCAAGCATACAAGTTAAGGTTTGCATCGGAGGTTATCGTGTTGTTGTCATTTCTATGGAAGTTTCTGATATACCGGGCTGTTGGCCTCCATGACGTAAGATAAAACCCTCGCAGTAAACCTTAAAGGAACCCTGTCGTTCCGGTCAATTTACCATGAGATACACCTTAATTTGAGCCCGCACAGGAACCCTCACAGTCACCCTCAACCCTAAACCCTAAGCCCCTACACCCTAAACCCTTAACGAATAACTCTTAAACCCTACACCCTAAACCCTAAACCTTAAACCCTAAACCCTACTCTTAATGAAATCCTGACCGCTGAGTTGCGGCTCTCTATATTGACGCTCAAGGATTACAGCCCTGGAAAGGAGCCCTTGTAGCAACCCTTGTAGTAATCCTGAAAGGAAGCCTTAGTAATCCTAATTCTTATGAAGATCTAACCCTAAACCCTAAACCCCTAACCCCTAAACCCCTAAACCCTGAAACCCTAACCCCTAAACCCCAAACCCCTAAACCCTAAACCCCAAAACCCTCATTGCCGGGGGAATGAAGATCTGGGCTCAACCGCGCCCGAGGTGCCGAGCTTCCACAGCTGGCACCGCAACCTTCGGAGCGCGGAGCCGAAGGGGTCATTTTTTTGGAGCTTTGCGAGGGTGTTACGGGCTTAGGGTTTAGGATTGATAGGGTTTAGGGTTTATAGGGTTTAGGATTTATAGGGTTTAGGGCTTATAGGGTTTAGGGCTTATAGGGTTATAGGGTTTAGGGTTTAGGGAGTGTTGCGGCGTCTGATTCGGGCTTTATAGAAGCATTTCGCAAGGGGTTCTGTAAGGGCTCTATGTTCGGATCGGAGTTTCGGCGTCGTTTCTTAATGGGTTTAGGCTGTGCCGTTGACGTTGCTGCTTTTGTTGAGTAGTTTCTGTATTCGCCTTGGCGTTCGGGCTGTTCTCCATTTCGAGCGACCTGACCTTGGGAAGCAACATGGTGTGACACCCTCCAACATAGGGGCCTTTCCATACGCGTCCTTTCGACGTTGTGTTCCAACTATATGCACTGCACCCTTCCATCCCTATAAATACCTCGGCCACGGTATTTCAACCTTGCCCCTCAAAACCCGAAGCCCTAAACCCTGAAACGAACTCTCCAGAAACGCCAATGTTGCGGAATGGTGGCACCGGATTTGACAGCTCACATCTGACTTCGAGATTCTACCTGTAGTCTCCATTGTAGTTCCTTTTTGGGTGTTACCTTTTGGGATCCCTAATATAGAATTGGTTAAACCAAAAAAAGGAACTACAGTGGAGACTATAGGTAGGAACAGCCTCTTTGATTGAAAGGCACTCGGAGTCGCTGGGCTCGAAGCCCGAAACAAAAAATCGTAGACCTCCGAACCCAACAAGACCCTGAATTCCCAAAGCCCCGAAACCAAAAGTCCCTAAAATCCCGAGACCCCGAGGCCACAACCATGAAACCCTAAAACCCCGAAGCCCCACCCGGGAAAGCTCAAAGCGTAAAAAAAAACCTTGACCTTAACATAATCCTGCTTACATCATCCTTATAAGAGCCCAGTCTGCAGGGGCCTAGTCAACTAGAATCGGGTCTGGGTGGATATTAGCAAAATATCAAGAACAGAGTTTACTGCGATTGCAAGTCTCAAGGGCCTCTCTTTAAAGGAAACTACAGGTGGGGAGTTTAGGGGATTATAGGGCTTCTATACGGCTTCTATAAGGTATATGGACCTTCTATAAGGCTCCTACAACGGTAGCTACCCACCTGAAAATGTCCTAGATCTCTGTTATTCATAGATAGCCGTCCCAGTCGCTGCTCCAACTGCCCCAATCGCCCCAAACACAGGAGACTGGACATGCCCCCTGGGGTCAGGCGAATGGCTCTCAAGAAAGGGTTGGGGGTTTGCCCATAGGCTCCTAAGTAGTTCCTTTTTGGGATTACCTTATAGGGTTCTAAATATAAACCACAACAAGGAACTACTTAGGGGCCTAGAGGGTAGGGTCTTATGCCTCTGGAGACTTCTCTGGGCTTGCGTTCTCTGTTTACTTTCCCTCCTGTCTACAATCAGTTTCACGTCTAGGCTTTCATGCTCAGCGGTTTGAATGTTCGGGCTTATACGCTTGGGGCTGAAACTGAAAGAATTCCAGTTGAGGGGCTAAGGTTTCCTTTTTAAGGATTTCTGTGCCAACCTTGTGTGGTGCCTTACGGGTTTTGCAAAGTGGATTGAAGTCAGCTTCTCTGCTGGCTCCACAGTTGGGAGGGGCTTTGTTAAGCCGAGCTGACTTGAGGGTTCATGGCCATGGGTGTTCATAAACTAAGTCCCTCACTTGGTGCTGCAAATAAATAACCATACAGGCACAGCTACCCTGCGTAAGCCGCACTTCCTTTCAACTTACTGGTGATCCATCAAGTGATACAGGGGCCTCAACAATTGTCAGGTAGGATTTCCGGATATGAGTACCAACTACATTGACCGGTATTAAATCTTATACAAACTTACGTTGGATGTAGGATTTAGGACCTAACGTCCGCAGGCAGATCCGGAAGCAATGCACGTTAAGAGATGTATTTTTGTACTAGAATCCCCAAAACACCGTACTCACCAATTTTTCCTTGCGCCCTATGTACATTCACCAAAACCCTTGTATCAATATGACTTCAAATGAAACCCCTGGGTGCGCGAACTGTTAGGGAGACGTCGGTGTAGGGGCTTGAAATACGCTGGCTGATGTCCAACGGGCATAGGTTTGGGGTCTAGGATAAGAACTTCTGACCATGGATTTGTCTCGCCAAAAACTGGATGCCTTGGGCATAGGGACTGTAAGGGAAAAATGCTCAGTGGAGAACCACTAGACCACGGGAAAATATGGCACAACACAGCACAGCCGGAGCAAAAGCAGAAGAAACACAACCGACGAAGGCGACAGCAGCAAACGGCAACAACAGGAAGAACAACAGAACCATTGGCGATAACACCAGCACCATAGAATGCATCATCACCATCACCATCATCATCATCATCGTCATCATCATCGTCATCATCAAGCAGCAGTAGCAGCAGCAGCAGCAGCAGCAGCAGCAGCAGTAGCAGCGGCAACAGTAACACGGCAGCAACAGTAACAGCGGCGGCAGCCGTAGTTAGCACCCATAACAAAAACACCCATGCCGCACAATGTCTGCAAAGCACCAAAACTCTGCACACCTGAAGCAGAGTCACACGCACCTGCAGAGCAACTGTCCAGAAAAGAACGACAAAGGGGTTTAGGTTTCAGAAGGGTCTAGGTACCCTTAAAGCTTATAGGGTTTTCGTAGTTGATAGTCCCCAGGAGCCTCGTAGCATGACTGCTCCTCGAGGAAATTGTTGTCGCAGTCCAAGCCGCCACCGGTGGCCTTGACCAAGCATTTCGAAGTGCTTCGGGTCATAGGGGGGTTGAGACTTTGAAGCTATGGATTAAATGCTTTATCCACGGGTCTAATTTCGAACAGGGTCTGGGGGCACTTCAACGACCGATAGCACGTCCTCAATCAACACACCCCAGAAAACCCACAGAAAAGAGACTAAATTAAACTAGAACAAAGCGTGCGTTCATTCCTTTCGCTTACCTTTGTTCTATTTAATTTAGTTCTTTTCCTCCTTTTACACTGGGAATAGTCTTTATAGGTGGTTCTACTGTAAGGTTAGTTGAATCTAGCTCCAGTTCTTGTTTCCATTACTTTCCACTCATTCCACCTATTCCCTGTGCTTCGTTTCTCTTTAATTAAATTCACGCGGCTCTCTTCATTCCCTTGTAATTTAATTAAATGAAACGAAATGAAACAGGGTATAGGAGGAACGGTGGAAAGGGAAACAAGTACTGGATTCTTCATTCTAATTCTCTTTCCTTTTCTCTTTTATTCGGTTATAATGTAGTGGAATGAAAGAAGTGAAAGGAACGGAAGCATGAACCGAATAAAAGGGAAAAGAGAAAAGAGAAAAGAATGGGAAGTGAGATGAATTTAATGTGAACAAAGCACGCATTCGTTTCCCTTCTTTG
>CAJNJA010025831.1:7831-32360 GCA_905231915.1 Symbiodinium necroappetens | reverse complement strand
CATCGTCATGGTAGTGGTTGGTAGTAGTGGTAGTAGTAGTAGCAGTAGTCGTCGTAGTAGTAGTAGTAGTAGCAGCAGGAGTAGTAGTAGCAGCAGGAGTAGTAGTAGTAGTAGTAGTAGTAGTGGTAGTACGAGGAAGAGGAGGAGGAGGAGTAGGAGGAGTAGTAGTAGTAGTAGTAGCAGTAGCAGCAGTAGTAGCAGGAGTATTCTTAGTATTGTTATTATTATTATTACTAGTAGTAGTAGTAGTAGTAGTAGAAGAAGTAGTAGTACCTTAAGAAAAGTGGTGGTGGTGGTAGTAGTAGTAGTAGGAGCAGGAGCAGGAGCAGGAGCAGGAGCAGGAGCAGGAGCAGGAGTAGGAGCAGGAGTAGTGGTGGTAGTGGTAGTGGTGGTGGTAGTAGTAGTAGTAGTAGTAGTAGCAGAAGTAAATGTAGTAATACCTGTAGTACTAGTAGCAGTAGTAGCTGCAGTAGTCGCCAGGTTTTTCTATAGATCAAATCTGAAGCTTCCGCCTAAGCCCTCATCTGCTAAACCCTGCGCACGCACATCCCGAGCCCTTCACACTCGTGTGGCTTGTGTGACAGGCTCCCATGGACGCTGGAGTGTTTTCATCTTCAGGGTCGGAGTATGATGCCGTGGCGCTGGCATGCTTCTCTGTATGCTTGGCTGAGAGTCTAGACCTTGATACAGGGCCTGAATATTTCTAACGCTTACCTTGGCACATTTGGTCGACTCAGCAGTCGGGGTTTGGTGCATATGGGATGATGGCACACTTCGGCTTACTAGCCGATTTTAAGACAATGTCGGTGTTTTCCAATTCCTTTACAAGCCTGTTTTGGGGTCAAAGGTTGTGGGTCTAGCTATTCCTGCAGCTGCTTGCAGTATGAAAATGCATGAATTCTGGAGTCTATATGAAGCCTGCATCATAGTCTAATTCTCGTGCATCCTCCCGCGTCCTGCATCCCGCATCCCGCGTCCCACATCCGGGGTCCCGCGTCCCGCATCGGATCCTGCGTGCTGCCTCCCGCGAATTCAGTGCCGCCGCCTGCGTGGCAAGAACAACCTATATCCGAAGTATGCGCTCAGGGTTTGGGATGTAACTACTGCCTTGCCCTGTGGCGGAGTCGGAATTGTGAGTGTTGTGTGGAAGACCGTTATAAACTGCTACACTCTTAACACCTCAAACCCTTCAGGCTCCCTACACCCTGGAGCCCTCAAGCCCCCAGATCCGATCCGGCCCATTTCAGCGCATGACATGAAAGCTTAAGAAAATAGGGGGCCCGAATGTTAACTTTCTCAGTAGTATCGGAGTAGGATATGATCTGTATTGAGGGACCCCTGAATAAGGCAAGAGAAACGCTGCGGCAACGTGCCTCGTCGTACTTGAATCCTCGCCAGCCTCACTCCAGCTGTGAGTGCTGAAACGTTGAACCACTTAGTAGCCGAATGAGTACACTTTAAACTTTTTGGGATAAGATGATCCCTTATAGAACTGAAAGTGTACACTCAGATCATGTTAAACTTAAAGTGCCTAAACCCTAAACCCCAAACCCTAAAGCTATGCGAGACGGAAAAAAACCCTAAAGTGCCTGAACCCTAAACCTTGAGTAGAACTCCCACGTGTCAGGACCCTTCGAGGAGGCCCAGGTCTTTGTGAGCCTCGGCGCTGCTGGCTGAACGAATTCATGGCTTAGGGTTTTAGGGCTTTGGGTTGAGTAACCCTAAACCCAAAAGTTTAGGTGTTGCTGTTGGGTTTTTGTGGGTTTCGGGACTTGGTCCGGCAGTGCTGCTTCCCAGCTGATTGGCAGAGTATGGGGAGGTGATGTCTTCTAGTTTTTCTGGTTTATGGTAACTAGACTCATGACGGGGCCCCGTTTGCACCCTGGACCTCAGAGCACTCAAGCCTTCATTCATCCACCCCTGCTTGCTGAAGGATGTTCGGGTGAATTTCCGGGCTCCTGCATACACTCTGGGGTTGGCTCCCTAAAACACAAACCCCCACACCCCAAGCCCTAACGGTAGCTCGCGCCGGGTCGAACAAATTAACCCCATCACGGTAGCTTGCTGTTATTGTTCTTATTTCCTAACACTATCAGCATTCTTACTTCTTAAATTCCATACTACGCTGGTGCCTGAAAGTCATCCCCGCCATCAAAATCCTGATGTAACACCTGGTCTTCCTTCAACCAGCCCCATACATGACTTCCATACAACGTGTACATACACACATATATCTATTATATATATATATATATTCACACATGTGTATATAAATATGTTTATTTGTTTGTTTACTTATTGTTTTAATTTATCTGTTTATGTTAGATCATATCATATCACACTATATTATATGATGTCTATATATATATATGCAATATATTATGCATGTATGTTCGTGTGTTCAGATTAGATACTGAACCTTGGTTTGTAGTGCTTGTCTTCTTGTGCTGAAGGCAGGCGAGCACTAACATCAGTCTCCTCGCCCCCGGCCCTCAAACGAGGGCTTTGACGACTTTTTGGATCTGTTGAGGAGTAAAGTTCGGGTTTAGGGTTTAGGGTGTTAGGGTTTAAGTTTTAGGGGTTCAGGGTTTAGGGGTTCAGGGTTTAGTGGTTTTGGGGGTTTTGGGGTTTAGGGGTTTTGGGGTTCATGGGGTTTAGGGTTTTATGGTTTAGGGTTTAGGAACTAGTGTGTAGGGTCTAGGACCCAGTGTCTATGGTGGAGGCCGTGGCTAGTCGCGAGGTATTTGGAACCAACTAGCGTGTCTGAACTGCCGATGGGCAGGGGTTTCTTTTCGATCGTTGGTATCAAGAGACTCAAAGGAGCCTTCTATGAAGAACTCGTGTTCTGTACTCAGCAAGAGTCATGGAGTAATCCTTTCTTGATGGCATCATCTGCATGTGCTGCTTGATTCGCAAGAAAAATCAAGCCGAATCCCCGGACGGAAGAGCCTCAAGCTCTTCGCTTCGGGGGTTGCTCCCTCTCTCTCTCTCTCTCTCTCTCTCTCTCTCTCTCTAGGTTTTAGGGTTTAGGGTTTGGGTTTGAGTGCTTCCCGGTAGCCTAAACGATCGGAAGTTCTGCAGGAGCGACCACTGTTCGAGGCGCAATCACATAGACCAGCCGCCTTTTTGTTTCATTTGCTGCAAAACCCCAAAACCCCAACAATATCGTGAAAACTCAGAGTCCTGAAGTCCTCGAAACCTTGTATAAGAACCTATGACCTATGATGACCTGCCAAGGATAGTGATCTCGTGGTGGGCTTACGCCCGGGGAGATCGGTACAGCTCTCAGAAGTTATGGGTATGGTCCATGGCAGTTAAGGGCTACAGCAGTTTAGGGCATTCGGGTTAACAGGAGTTGAGGCTCTGGGTGCGCAGATGTTGCGACTCAGTGAGTTCCCAGCGGAGCCCGACAAACGCTGGGCCATTCTGCCCGGAGCCACTGATGTTGTGCTTTTGGCTCTTCTCGGAGGAAGTGAAACAGGAAACAAAGGCTTTGAGACAGCCTACTCTAGCTTGTCGAGTTTGTTCCGTGCTGTTGAAAACAAAACCGTCATCAAGCACCAAATGAGCTGCAAGACCTGCTACGTCTCTAGACTCTCAATCTTGGCCACTGCGAAACTCCTGCTGCCCCGTAGTGCTAGCACTCCAAAGAGCTGTGGTGCCGTAGGTTCAAGATATTACCGCGGGGAAGAGGCTTCTCCGCTCGAAAGCCGAAACGAAGCCTGTTTTGGATTTGGGTTGTTCAATTTATTGGGTCGCCTTAGACCCGAAGCAAGCTTTAGGTCCATCTGGTCCCACAAACCGGAGACATTGTGCTGCTGGTGGACGAATCTGGCCGCATGGACGTGGCCCAAGTCTGGAAATTTGTTGAAAGAAGCAATGCCCTTTTGTGTGCACGCCTGTACCTGTACATGTGTTTGTCTCCACAGTGTTATTTTGTTTTTTGCCCAGTTGCCTGCAATGGAACCTCGATCTGGGATGCAGAAGCGGTGACGCCTAAATGTCAGCATGCCCCGTATGAATATTCTGGTATTGCTCAGGAATGCTTACATACTTACTTGCATGTGTACGAGCAAACGCTGTGTATTATTTGTGCATGTTGTACATGGTTTGCTCATTGAAGGATAACTATGATGTTACCAAATAATGATGGTTGTTGCTATCAATATTTTTGCTGTCATCCCTTCCTCTTTGTCTATCTCTCTTGCTCCCCTCACCTCCCCTCCGCCTCCCCTCGCCTCGCTTCGCTTCCCCTCCCTTCCTCCCTCATCTGTACATGGATGTCGGACTATACTCACAGCAGCTATGTGCCAGGCGAATCCGTGGAGCCCCGAAGCAAAAAGCGTGGGAGTTATAGCTGTGGGCGTGCAAGGTCAAGCGGCTCAAAAACATCGTGTTCGAGGCAAGACCATACCACCGCTCCATTCCGGATGGCAGAGCCTGTACCGGTCTGCCTTCTTGAGTTGACGCAACCCGAGACTGTGTTGTGAGGCTGATCATGCAAAGTCGCAAACTCCGTTCGGTCCGTGGCTCCTTCGAACCCTGATAAAGGGATTTTTGCGCTGAGCACCCTTCGTGACGGCTGTACACTAAATTGGAACCCGAAGTAGTGTAGACTGTCGACTTCACCAATATCTCTGTTACTACCAGCACTGCCACAACCAGGGTCACTGCAAAAACGGGGAGGCTGTGCCGGCTTAGACGACGACGGCGCTGTCGACGACGATTTCGAATCTCATTGCTTGTGCTACTACCAGTCTTTCTATGCTACTTGTACTGACCACCAGCCACCAGCAGTAGTTGTGACACAAAATCGCACGGTAAGCAGCGATGGCCATCTTGATTGAGAGGCTTGTTCAGAACAGTAAGCAGGAAAGCAATTTGGATTCGACGTGGCACCCCGGAGCCAAACGAGCTCCAATTGAGCAGGCTCCGACGGTTTTCGCCAAGCACCACGATGATTGGGCTTTGCAACCGCTCAGCAGCCTGCGTGGCTGGTGGGATCGTGGAGTGCGGTGTGGTTCGGTCGGGATTTGATCGAGGTATGGTTGCATCGGGTATGTGAACCACCAGGTACTCGGCCACTAGCAGGATGTGTTTCCGGCCCATAACGGATTTGAGTCGGATCTTGAAATAGTAGGAGTTTCGATGAGCCCAGCATAGCCCAGCTGACCGATAGCTTGGAGGCATTCCTTGTTGATCTGTAAAAGTGTTGATCCGCTTGCGGGTTTGGTCTGCGCAGTGGAAATCTTGGCCGTAGTTTGCTGTTTAATTTGTCCGTCTTCGTGGTTGTGCAGGGCAAGGTCATGATTTTCACACTGGGGCTGAGTGTTGCATATGCAGAAGCCTGCATATGCCGATCTTTTACACACGCTTCCCTACCTACCTGCCTGCCTGCCTGCCTACATACCTACCTACCACCTTCCTTCCTTCCTACATTCGTACCTGCCTACCTAGCTACCTACCCACCCACCTACCTACCCACCCTCCCTACCTACCTGCCTTCCTTCCTTCCTTCCTTCCTTCCTTCCTTCCTTCCTTCCTTCCTACTCCCTACAGACCTATCTAGCTACCTGCCTACCTACCTACCTGCCTGCTCAACTAGCTACCTATCTACTTGTCTGTCTGTTTATCTATCCGTCAGTTTGTCCATCTATCCATGGTTTCGCGAAGTCAGAATCAGATGCGGCGGCCTTTGGTAATTCTCGGATTTAAAGTCTTCCGAGTTCGTGCCGCAGGTGCTGGGTCGAAGGCGACAACGCCATGCTCTCCGAGGATGGAAGCGGGTGAAGGGTTGAGGGATTTGCGGTCTTGGGTGTACATAGGGTTTAGGGCTTCGGTTTTTTCAGGCGATTGCACAAGTCCTGATGCAAGAAGGTTGGGTTGGGGGTTTTTTGCGGAGTCCGGACTTTGGTTTGGGGGAGGGTTTAGAGACTGTCGGGGTTTTGATCTTTCGACCGTAGGGCTTGTGAGCTTGGAATGTAAGGAGTAGGGGTTTGAGGCTTAAAATTTAGGTTTTAGGCTTCATTGGTGTTTGTTAGCTTTTATCAGGTGATGACACTTGCTGTTGCTCGCTGTGAAGGTGTACCAAGTTGGTCTTGAGATAGAACGTGTGGTAGAAACTGCATGTTCAGGTTGGTTGTGATGTTGTTTCGGGTGTGTCTCTTGCTACTACTCGAGGGGTGGGGTGTTCGGTGGATTTAGTTGTTGGTAAATCGACCTGACACGTACTCGTGTGCTGGGCTTCGACAACTACATAGGTGGTCTTGAACTGTTTGGAACGTACGCCGGCGCAACTTTTCATTCTAGGGAGTTTGGGGGAGTCACAAGCCCAGTTGTCAAGGATTGCTCGAGCAGGTCTTTTCACTAGAGTCACTAGAGCCCTAGGCGCTGATCCATCTTTCCGTCCGAGCTCGAATTGCACCCGGAATAGCCCAGAGCCCTAAACCACAAGCCTAAACCCTATGAACCCCTAAACCCTAAGCCTTAAAAGAACCCTAAACCACAAAACATAAGTGAAGCTTTGTAAGGACTCCCGCATCTTCGGTTGGTTGCCATCGCACCGCTTGGAGGCCGCGGCAAGGGGTTGTCCAGAGTGGTGAAACTGAAAGGTTTAGGGCCGTTTAGGGGTAGGGCAGTTTCAAGGTTTTCTGCAGTTGGGTAACTATCTTGGACGGTGCTTATGGCCGGGACTGAACTTTGGAACCGCAGCGTGCCAGTGCTTTTGCTTCCAGGTGCCAGGGGAAGCCAAAGGCAAATCATAAGAGTCCTGTATAGATTGTAGGGTTAGGTCTCCTGTTTCGCTAAAAAGAGGGCGAATCCCAGCTTGCATGGGGCGAGATAGGCGCAATAAACGAGCATCCTCAAAGCACTGGGCAGCCTGGGTGGCAGTTTGAACCGTATGGTTTATGGTTCTTGGGGTTTAGGGCTTTTGGGGTTTGCGACACAGAGTCCTGGATGCAAAAAGGGTTGTGGCTTGAGGGTTTTCTCCTTGACTCGGAAAGCTATACTGAGATTTTCTTAGACGCGGGTAGCCTGACTTCACCACGACCGAAGCCCCTACTTCATCACACTCCCAAGCAGCCCAGAACCGATCAGCCGGAAATTGTGGGTTTCAGCTTCTGTCGGAGGTAGGAGGTCGGGGGGGTACTGTACAATATGGAGGGGCTCCTTGACGTTTAGAAGCAGGGTTTGGGGTTCATTGTAGTGTAGGTATGTCAGGACTACAATAGGTATATTCTTACGGATGATTCAGGCCAAGATTTTCTGTACAGAGGTCTGGTCCTTCTGGCGCTTTATTTGGGGCTTTTTTTGGTGTTTTCGGATCCAGGAGTCGATGCTTGGGGCATCTTGGGGGGTGTTGGCTCATTTGGGGGGGATACGGTTTTGGGGTATACGGTATATGTCTGCGAAAAACGGCAGGGCCTTCGCGACATGGCTGTAGTCCGTTTAAGGGGGTTGGAAGATGGAATTCGGTCTGGAGCCTTAGTAGAACTCCCTTCTCAAACCCTCGGCCATACAAACCCCAACCTGCACTTTCTGTACCCCGAACCCAAAACCCCTAAACCCCTAAACCCTCTACTATGATAGATGCCACTGTCTTGTTTGATCTGAGCTGTGGAAAGAGTAGTGCATAGATCTTTTGAAACAGAGGCAGGGCAACGTCCCTGACACAGTGTGACGATATGGCTGAGTGCGTGCCAGGTCGTGTAACTTTGTCCTTTGTTCTTATCTATGCCTTGGTGTGGGTTGTTGTGTCACGACCTGAATGCGCTGAGCACACTTGAGGAGATTGCACCATGAGCCTTGCCTGCTGCGTGCGAGTGTGAGAGTCGAAACCCTCTACCCCAAAAAACCCTAAAACCGTAAAACCTCTAGAAGCTGCAGCGAGACCCGCTAAAGGCGGTGGCGATCGCCGTCGTGTGGCCCCCTTGGCGCAGTACCTGGCTGTGGGCCTGGCTGGCTTCAGGGCGCTTTCGAAGCCCCTGTAGGGTTTAGGGTTTAGGGGTTTAGGGGTTTAGGGTTTAGGCTTTACACTGCAAGTCCGTGCGTAAAGAAAGGGTTTAGGGGTTTAGGGCATATAAACCCTAAACTTTTTGCATGGTCTAGGCGGATGGTCAGGATATGGCTCTCGACTTGTTTTGGCGAGGTGATGCATACCCTCCTGCCATTCCAGCCGTTTTGTTCGTGCCTTTGCGTAGCGAGGCATTCGAGGATGGCACAGCAGAGAAAGAGAGAGAGAGAGAGAGAGAGGGAGAGGTGCATACCTGCTAGCACAGGCAAAAGTGGCAGAGCCTTGCGCCACGGAGTCTGCTAGGTGCTTGTTCACGAGCTTAACCCAAGTTACAATAGTGGGTGAGTATTTTCGGTATCATGCAGGAATATGTTTCCCTACAAACCCTACCATGTTCTCCCAACCGCAGTTCGCATCAAGACGCCGATCGAGCTTGCCAGGCTTGAACCTCGCCGAGTGCGCGATGCCCTGTCGCCGGAGGGAGTGCGGTCGCTGTGCTGCTGTCGCATGCCGGTACAGTTGCTGCGTCGCCTCTGGCGAAAGACCGTCTTCTGGGGCTCATGGAGTTGGGGTGTAAGTCTGCAGCATCTTGAGCTGTTGTCAGTGGTGAAAGGACTTGCAGCACGCTAGGTGCTGCAGAATGGGCTCACTAATGGTTTGGGTTTTTTTGGGAGGTGTTGATTTCGAGTTGGTAGCAGGTTAAGTGTTTTGGGATCACACTTATGGAACTTCGTTGGGGCTTCTAACATCTTTGGATCGACTCAGGGGTATACGATTCAAAATTCTTTCGTGCAGGAGCATCGCCGCTCTCAGCTCAGCTGCTCACACAGCATCTAAACCCTAAAACCTAAACCCTAAACCTAAATGGTACCGAGCTCTCGCTGACTTCGTGTTCCTTATTATGACCCTTAAAACCTTAAACCGCAAACCCTACCCGCCTTCATCCTAAGTCCGAAGCCTTGAAGCTTAAACTTTCTCATGGCCCAAGGGGTCTTGCTTCTAGAAAGATTTCGGGCTCAAAGATCATCCCGTCTCGGCGGGCTGCAAAACATAGAAGTCGCCTGCGTCTTGTTGAAGAAGGGTCCCTGCTGAAGACGTCAGGAAGGTGGTCAGATGTGTCTAGTGATAGTGACTCGGCCTAGCCTATAATCGTTTAGCACTGAAGGGGGGTAAAAGTGACGGTAGTTTACCCTAAATCCTAGACCCCTAACCCCTAAACCCCTAAACCCTAAACCCTTAAATCCCTAAACCACCAAACCCCTAAACCCCTCAACCCTAAACTACCATGTTTTCAGGTTACATGTTACTCTTAGGGCCTCAGCCGCTGAGACCTCTCGGACCCAGATCTCACCCTCCGAGAGCCGTCAAACATAAGGTCCAAGTTAGGGCAATTACCCAGAGAGCCCAATACCCCTTAATTAAGGAATATACCTTAAATCATAATATTACGGCCCCTATAATTTAAGATATATTTCTTATTGGGATCCTCGAGACATCGGGTTGGCCCTTTAACTCGTTGGTTCGCCTTGTTCTCTAACTCCTGTCGCCTCAACCCTAACCCCTAAACCCTCTTTTGTGCTTAACTCTCCTTGTCATTTTGTTTGCTCAAGCGTCCGCCTCCGATCCTGTCTCGTCCCGGGCCCGCGGAATGAGCAGAGGCAGATCTGATCTGGATTTTGTTTAGGGGAATCGGTGTAGGATTCAAGGCTTTGTGTTTTTTCCTTTCGCTTGTGATTTAGGCTCCAAGGTTGATTTGTTCATACTTACATATTCTTTCCAAAGGCGCCCAAGTCAAGTGGTGTTTGGCCAGGCGTGATAGGCCCTCAGTTGTTAGGAAGGAAACTGCTGAAAGAGGGCTTAGTTTGCCGAACTCTAGAGTTGACGCCATTTAACGCCCTTAAACCCATCAACCACTTATCCTCCAGAACATTTTAGGTAAACCCATGTGCTGAGCTTGACATCGGCGGTACATGGACCTAATGCTGGCAGCTGCCAGAACCCCGCTGTGCCGTATGGTCCTTGCCGATTCTAAAGTAAGATAAGTAAGGCTTATCCAAAGACAACTTAAGACTTTGAGACCCTACAACAGATCAACATAAGGGCCGATGTAATTGCCAATGCTAATTTTTTTTGGGGGGGTTGTTACTAGAGTTATAAGCTATAGTAGAATACCCCCCAATAACCCTATTCTAACTGTTCAGGCCCCTAAACCCTAAACCCCTATAGTAGCCCTCATAGACCCTTTAAGGAACCCTTTAAAGGAACCCTATGAAACCTTATTGGGTAGTCTAAGGTACACTGAGGAATCTCCGAGTTGAGACCGCCGAGCCGCCAATCTCCCTAAACCTCGTGTGCCTGCTAAACTATAAGGTTTAGGGTTTAAGGTTCAGGGTTTAGGGTTTAGGGTATACCGATAACGGCGCCGTCTGCAAACACAGCTAAACACGAGAATACACAAACAAATCTGTATACATGTGTATGTGTGTGTGTGTATGTACGTACACATACGTACATGTGTGGCATATCTGTGACATTGTTCATGTACATATTATGTATCTGTATGTCAAGCACTAAGGGTTCAGGATGGTTCAGGTGTTGGCCTCTTGAAGGGTGGAGGCTGCGGGTTCATGTGGTTTGTTTATTTACAGACTTTCTATAACGTACTGAGTGTCGGGCAAAAGGTGATGCGTCGGCAAACAACCGTCGATTGCAACTAGGCTGCAAAACACGCATCTGGGGGGCCTGTTCTGCACCCTATCAATGGTTTATATAGACTAGAGTATACGATGGTTACTGACGGTCAAGGCCTAAGACGAGGCGATATCCTTAAAGCCCTAATACAGAAGTAGGAGTCCAGCGTGGTAACCACCCGTCCCCCCCTCCACCACAAACCCAACACATATCCTCACCTTGGACGACTTCGATAAACACCTCGAGTTGGAGCTATGCTCGTGGTCTCTAGGCGCACGGGCTCTTGGGAAAGGCTTTGCTTTCGGGTTCGGGGTATTGGGTTTTGGATGCTGGTCTAATGTAGGGGCCTGATTACTATTCCTTCGGGTTTCTGTTGCTGAATGTCATACAAGTTACACCCGAAAGCCCTAGCATAATTACTGAGGCCCCTATTTTATGTCTTCGCATAAAGCATATCGCACAGGGAGCTCTAGTAACTCTAGCAATATAAGAAGCTCCATGTCGTTTGAACCAGAGGCATTGGCTGCAGGAAGCAGACTCCCTAAGCCTCCGCCATGGAACCCGTCCGAAAACGCCTAGCTCTAAGCCCTGACAGCACTAAGCCTCAACAGCACCCGGGGCCCTGAACCCTGGCGCTTGCTTTGGTTTCACGCCGACTGCACTCGATAGACCTCGCCTGGATTGTCCGAGTTGCGACAGTGTAAACCCTAGCTCCTGAGTACCCTAGAGGATCGCAATGCTGAAGGTTTTGCAGCAGTCGATGAAAGTTCACGTTTAACCGGGTGCTAACTTAAGCCAAGTTACCCTGACTCAATTTGAGAGGTTCAGGGGTTGGGGGTCTTAGGTCAACATCTCGGATGCCTGTTCTCCACCTTGGACAGTTTCAAACCTTTTAATTCGGGAAATTTATCTTCGCTGTAAGTGGGAGCTGCAAAATAGTGGACCCTCTTGTAGTACATCTTCGGTATAAGGACCCTTATACTACAACCCTAAACCCTCAACCCTAAATGGGGTTTAGGGTTTAGGAGTGCTAGTTTTCTGCCCTCACCGGCCCTCTCGAACGCAAATGGGCGTCCGAAGATTTCTTATCCTCGGCTTGGAAGAAGTGGGACAGCAGCTGTGAAGGTTTACTTAGCGGGGTAATTAATGGCGTCTTTATGGGTGGCTCTCTAAACTAGGGTCACTTTTAGGGTCCATTTTATAAGGGTGCCGTACTATATTATTGGGGACCCAACATGCGGCCCGAATTTAGAGAACTACCCATATGACACGTTGTAGGCATCATAGGCATAGGGCGTTCAGGGTCCAGTGCCTGGACAGGAGGGCGTAGGTATATAGGCCTCAGGGATTGGAGGGGGTAGGGTTGGCATGGTCTGGTGTCATATAGGGTTGAGGAGTTATGGTGTCCCCCCCAACACTTATCCCCTTTTTCTAGCCCACACTTTTTCATTCCCGGAATCATCAACTTAACAGGTGGCTACCCTAACCTACCAAAGTCACGCTTTCACTTCTTCCAGCCGTCTTAAATTCGATATGACTTACAAAAAGCACACTAGGCAGCTAAACATGTTCGGCTGCCAAAGTGCCACAGTAAAGTGTACCAACCCTGAAGCACAAACTGTAGAGCACCCCAAACAAACCCCAAACCGCTGAACCTAAACCCCGAAACCCCTGAACCCTTCGTTAAGAACCCCAGAACCCCATAAAGCTGAAACCTCCAGCTAGACGAGACATCGGTCACCGAGGCTCCTGAAGGTCACCGTGGAAGTGACGGCAGGGGGCTTGGGACTTCAGGGTTTAAAGGTTGAGGGTGTAATTAGGGTTTAGGCATTTAAGGGTTAATTATAGGGTTTAGGGGTTCAGGGGTTGATTAGGGTTTACCCGGCAGTCGCAATAGGCCTGGATGCAAAACGGGTTGATTAGGGTTTAGGGGTTTAGGGGTAATTATAGGGTTTAGGAGAGAGAGAGGGGGGTAATTATAGGGTTTAGGGGTTTAGGGCTTAGGGTTTGGGACTTCAGGGTTTAGGGATCCACTGCTGCCGGTTAGGCATACTTGCGCACGGGTTCTGCGGAGAGAGGGAGCTCCCCTCTTCCGGAGACGAATGCGAAGGGTTCAGGGTTTAGGAGTTTAGGGTTCAGGGGCTTAGGGTTTAGGGATTTAGGGTTTACGGGTTTAGGGTTTGGGGGTTTAGGGTTCAGGGGTTTCGGGTTTTAGGTTTGAGGGGTTCAGCAGAAAGGTCTTCGCAGACGACCTGATGTCTGTCTTCTACTGTCATGCCCTAAAGCCTAAACCCTAAGCCGCTTCGAGCGCGGGTTTCGAGCACTGAACAGCCAAAGCTTACAGGCAATGAGACCGCGGTCCCAAGCCTTGCAGCCCCAGGGCCCAAAAACCCCCCACCAAAGCGAAAATCCCCAATGCAACAAAGCCTGCTTCACAAGCGACAAAACCCTGGGCTTTCGAGCAGCAGGTTATTCCGATGAACTCCACCTTGCAGCTCATTGCGGATTCGGGTTTTTTTTTGATTCTGACAACTATCTTCGTATCTGGGTACCTAGCCTTTGAAGTTTTGGGGGGCATTATACAATCACCCCTTCCAGAACCCAAGGTTCTTCTTAACAGGAACAATCAGAGACCGAGTTCAAAGTCAGTGGTTTCGCGGTGTTCAGTGATGATGGGCTTTGAGCCTCGTGTCGTCTCGCTCGGGTGGTGTCTCGGGAGTTCAATATCCTGTAGCCACGCATCCAATATGCCGTGTTCCCTAAACCCTGCACCCCAAAGGAATCACATAGCAAACAGCGAGCGAAATTCCCGGACTGAGGTGTTTTCAAGCCTCGCCTCCTTTGCTTCCACAGCCCGAAAGCCCTTAAACCCTACAGCCCACCCCTACCTAGACCCCCAAACACCCTACCCTGTTCAGGATTCATGCAAGGAAATCATTCTAAGGAACTCTACAAGATAAAGTTTTCTTAGAGCCCAGGCAAACCCAAAAAGAAGAGCCCAAAGCCGCAAGCGACGATGGCCTCCCCCCGAGTCCGACAAGCATGAGCCCATCTTTGTCCACGAGGGCGATCGGGCCTACGCCTCAGTTTGCGGGGTCCAGGGAATGCTCGAAGCAGCAACTCGATGTCCTTATGAGTGCTCCTTAGGGTTTAGGGTTTAGGGTCCTTTCTCGCCTTGGCTTCTCTAATGGTGGATCACTCTGCCTAAAAAAACCCTAAAACCCTAAACCCTATACCCTGAACCCTATGTCCTAGACCCTAAACCCTAAACTGTTCGTTGAAAACCCCTCACTTCGAAGTTCTGAGCCCTGGAGTACTTCGTTTTTCGGTCTTTGAGCTTCGAAAGCTGAACCCTGTAGCCAGGAGAAAACCAGATGGGATGTCATAGGATGTTTTGGGGCTTAGGGCTTAGAGGTTTAGGGTTTGGGGCCGGCTTCGTTCGGCTGCTCTGCTACACCCAAATCGACAACCACGACGCTCTCTGTTCCCTCAACTCTTGATGAAAACCCTCAGAAAAATTATGCCGAGATGCAAGGCATTGGAGGGTGAAAGGCCCCAACCCGAAATCAGAATCCTAAACTGCGAAGACAAAGTTTTCCTGGCGACAAGGCGGAGGCTTTGGCCATCCAGTTCTGCAAAGAGCATGAGCTGCCACCAGAGATGGCACAAGCCCCAGGGTGTGGGTTGTATTAGCAGGTTCGTTGCTTTAGGTGCCGTTTGGCTTTTTGTGTTTGGCCTTGGCTGTGAGTTCGAACTTGTGTTCAGGTTTTTGGGTGCCCGGGCTTGCTTCATAACCGTCCCAAGTGCAGGGTGCCGGAGTTTACGAGACCCTGTATCCCAAACCCAGTGCCGGCAAGCCTTCGCACTGGACCTGGTTGCTCTAGAGCCACTATCCCTGGTCTCAGCCTACAGTATCATTTCAACGGTTAAAGGGTTTTGGATTTATAGGCTGGAAGTGAACGTTCGATTGGGTCTCTAGACGCGCGAAGCTGATAAGCCCCATGGCTTTCCGCGAACATTGGGTATGTTCTAAACTGCAGTTCGTTTCACATAAACAAATAAACAAGTAAATAACTATAGATAAATAAACATATATATATACGTATATACATACATATACATACATACATGCATGCATGCATACATACATACATACATACATATATATATATATATATTCGTCAGGGGAATCCTTGGAGGAGGCCGAAATCAGAATAGTGCAGGTAGATGTCTTCAGCCCCATCAGCGAGGGTTATGCAACAGATCTTCGCATCGGAAATCGTGAACCCGAATGACTGGGAGTCTGCCTGGCTGGCTGGCTGGCTGGCTGGCTGTATGTCTCCCTTTCCCTCTCTCGCTCGCTCTCTCTCCCTCTCTTTCTCCCTCTCTCTCTCTCTCTCTCTCTCTGTCTCCCGTCTCTTTCTCTCCTGTCTCCTTCTCTCGCTCGCTCTGGCTCTCGCGCTCTCTCTCTCTCGCTCTCTCTTTCTCTCCCGCTCTGTCTCGCTCCATAATCCATGTGTGTCGACACTTGTGCACGACATGTGCAGCACTGCATGCGTTGGCTTCTACCCAAGGCAGGCCTGGTTGTCGAAATATCCGACTGGGCGGCGATACCATGCACACGGAGCAGTCTACCTCGGCGAGCAGATATATGACATATGTAGTGTACAAGTCTTTGCAAAAGCCTCCCACGTGCCAGCGGCCACTAAAGCGCTGCAGCTGTGGCATGCTTGTGAGTGACAAAACAATCTGAGCTCGCCAGCTGCATGCACTTGACTGCCTCTAGGGCTTCGCTTCCGCGAGTTCGAGCTGTGTGCATGCACCGTGATATATACACATATATCTCATGTTTATGTGTCTGTGCAAACCGCTCGCCGAGGCCACCTACAGATCCGCGATACGTACAGCGCGGGATGTGGTCTCAGACATCGGGGAAGAGGCAGCGGCTGCTAGCGGAGGCCTTGTGGAGCTAGCTGCAATTTCGGAGAATAGATCAGAGAGAGATGGCTCACGGCTAATGGGGCGCAAAGCTGGTTTGAGCTTGCAAGTTCCACTGTCGATGCTCGGGGAAAAGGATCTTGCCTTCCCCATTCTGAAGCTTCGAGATTGGGGACAGTTTCTAGCTGACAAGCACTGCTTACACATGCTGGTCGGGTTGGCGAAACCCGACCTGAAGAGAGAGCAAGACATATGTCAAGAATTTTGGGCCAAGCACAAGAAGCTTCATCCGGATCACCAGATATATGAACGCTTTGCCCAGGGCTCACTGGAGCCAAAGCTGACTTTTCCTTTCGTCTTTCATGGAGATGAGGGGCGAGGCCGCCGCCGTACGCCTTTTCTTGTTTGCAATTTCCACAGTTTGATGGGAAAGGGCACACAGGAACAACGTGGACAACCCAGACCATATCTCAAGCTCCGGATGAATTTTAAGGACAGCTCCCTGATCACGAGACTTCTTCACTGTGCAGTTCCAAAAAAGCTGCACCAGCAAAGCCACATATTTCAAGCTCTCATGGAAAGCGCGGCGACTGAAGCTGAGTTCATGGTCAACAGTGGTGTGGTACAGAAATACACGGGCCGCCGAGTCGAGGGGATTTTTCGCATCAACTTTTTCACTTAATATACACTTGTGACAGGGCTCTGGATCTTCTCTATATATATATATATAGAGAAACATAAAGCCGGGGTTTTTAGTTTTTTGTTTATGAGACTTTAATTGCAAAGAACACATCCTGTTTAAGTAAAATTTTAGAAATGAAACCCAGGTTTACTTCGCAGTGCTTGCCGTCACAGGCGATTGGCCCTGGCTTCATCGATGTGGCTCTCTTGCGAGGAGCTTCAACAATGTTGCGAAAAAGACTGGCGACAAGATGACGGGCATTTGCCATTTGTGTGCTGCGGGGGCCCCAGGCGTACCCTGGGAAACTATTCATGAAAGGGACCCGCTTTGGCTGAAGACAGTTTTTTCCGAGTCTGGATTCGCACATGTGCCTGCTGTCGCTCGGCTGCTTGCTGTCCCAGGGCAGGAGGAGGCCATCCTGGCATATGATTTGTTCCATGCTTTCCATTTGGGCGTTGGAAAGCATTTCCTTGGAAGCTGCCTAGCTCTCTGGAGCTCTCACTTTCCGGGAGGCAACGTGGACAAACGCTTCGAAGGCTTGGAAAGTAGCTTTTTTACGTGGTGCAAAGCAAACCGAGAAGTACCTGTACTCACACGACTCACAAAAGAAACTATCCAATGGCCGTCCACTTTCGATTATCCAGCCGGGAGCTGGTTCAAAGGCTCCGTCACGACCGTCCTCTTCAAGTTTTTGCAGGCAACCATGTGCCAGCAAAATTGGGCTCACGAGCCGATGCTGGCAAAAGCTGCCGAAGCAGTTCAAAGCATCAACAGGTTTTTCTCAGCTTTGTATGCGTCTGATTTATACCTGGAGCCTGGGAGAGCCATCGAAATCGCGGAAGATGGGCTGCGCTTTATGCGCCGCTTGGCGTGGCTTGCCAAACAGGCCACCAAGGATGAACGTGCTCTTTGGTTGCTGACCCCCAAAGTGCATATAATGCACCATCTTCTTCTGAAGGACATGCTTCTGCCCGCGCAACATGGTATTTCGCCGATGAACGTACTAGCATGGTCCGTCCAAATGGACGAAGACTTTGTCGGGGTGAGCAGCAGGCTAGCGCGGCGTGTGGACGCGCGTACATGTGCGAAACGCTGCATAGAGAGATATCTCTTGGCTGCTTATGCACAGTATGTCAAAGCGAAGTACCTCCTAGGGCACTCATGATGGCACAAAGTGGTATGATAATACACTATATTGCACAGATGTGTGTATATACTGCTGTGACACTGCGTCTTGAGCTGCCCCAGCTGAGTTCGCGGCTTTCCTATAGAGCGATGGCCAGGATGGAGAGCAGAAAGGCCACAGCGGAGACTTCGATCTGATGTAATTCCCTCTTCGATCCCCACTTCTAACCCAGAACTCCTGGACGCCCCAAACCTTTCCAAGGGATCTTGGAGGTCTTCAGTTGGGGTTATGTTGGCTATGTTTTGGGCTTTGCAATGCTCTGCAACATGGATGATAGTCAGGCTGTTTTGTTCTTTGTCGAGATCACTTAAATTCAGGGTTTTCGTAAAACCCGTCTTTCCTTAAAAAACCCGGTTTTGTCCCATAACCCTATTTTTTCTAGGGTTTCGGTTCCTAAGGTATGCCCAGAGGCGTGACCCGCTGAAGTGGACGACAGACCATTTTGCACTCCTGTTCCAGGCAGCGGCCGAAGACCAAGTCCCAGTTCATTGGGAGCAAGAGGGGTGTGATGGGGTCCCGTTCCAAGTCGAGGAGCTGAGGGAGGTGGTCAACAAGGGCAGAAATGGTCGAGCGGTGGGGCTTGACCTCACGTCCTACGAGCTGGTCAAGGAGCTCTGCAAAAACACGACCTCCGAAGGATCCCTCCTTGCATGGATGGAGTCGATCAGGATGGGGGCCCCAGTCCCGGAAGAGTGGCTGACCACCATCATTACCCTTTTGCCCAAGAAGCCCAAGCCGGAGAGCCCGTCGGATCTTCGCCCGATTAGCTTAAGTTCGGCGGTGAGCAAAGTGTACGGAGGCTTGTTGCTGAACCGAACGAGGAGAGCCCTTCAGCCCCAAGGCCCTGAGCAGTGCGCCTTGGGAGGAAGGCAGACATCTGACTATTTGTTTGCAGTCATGCGCACCTTCTCCCTAGAAACTGAGTGGCGCTTTGGCCTGAGCTGGTTAAAGCTCGATATCAGTAAAGCCTACGACTCCATCCATAGATGGAAGATCCTTGAGTACCTGCGGGGCAACCTTCCCCCGAGCATGTGGAGGGAGTTCGAGTCGTGGAAACAGCTGCTGGAGCCAGGAAGGGCGCAGGTCCGAACGCCCTGGGGATCGGCCTACATTAGCCAGACCAAAGGCATCAGACAAGGCTCAGTCGAGAGCCCCTTCATCTTTGCTGTGGCAATGGAATGTGCTCTGCGCAGAGCCCAGAGCGCGGAGGGGTGGCCTCGAGTGCTAGGTGGGGCCCCTGACATGGCTCTCTCCTCGTTGTTGTACATGGACGACAGCATTCTGTGGGACACGTCTAGGGAGTCCCTCGAGAGGAAGTTCACTATCCTCAGCAAGGAGTTAAAGCAGTGGGGCCTAAAGGTCAATCCGAAAAAGACGGTATTCTATAGTTCCCCACATGCGCCTAGCCTGCCGCAGATCAGGCTGGATGGGGTCGTAGTACAGTCGTCGGATGCCTTGGAGGTGATGGGGGTTAGATTCGCAGTGCCCTTCAAGCCGGCCGCGATCATGGACACGGGTATGGCAAAGGCACGGAAGAAATACTTTGCCAGCCGAGAGGTCCTGGAGTGTAGAGGGCCCCTCAAGAAGAGGCTCCAGGTGTTCAGAACGGCAGTAGGGGGTGCAGCTCTGTGGTATGCATCGGCAGCACCACCAAACTTCCAAGCTATGGGGGCTTTGAACACCATGCAGCTGGAGTTTGTGGCACGGATGGCGGGGCACAAGCGGAGGCCCGATGAGAGCTGGCTCGACTTCAGAATGAGGAGCCTTCGAGCTGCCCGTCAGATCTTAAGCAATGCTGGCATGGAGCGCTGGAGCACAACATGGCTCCGGAGACACTGGCAGTACCGAGGGCACGTGGTTCGTGCTGCCAGTAGAGACCAGCCTCCAGCTAGCTCAGTGATGGACGGGTATCGCACTCTACCTTGGTGGAGAAGACAGCAGGCCAGTCGAGACGGAGTGCGGCATCCTGCGGCCTTCTTCCCTCACCTCTCCAATGAGGAAGTGCGACTCAACAGGGCAGCGGGGAGGGCAGAGTGGAGAGAGCTAGCAGCCGACCCGGTGGAGTGGAAGAAGAAGGAGGACCAGTGGGTCAGGCAGAACGACATCGCATGGTGCTCTGGGCGACAGCTCACTTTGACAGGGTGACCGGTGAAGCCCGTACAGGGATGGTGGAGGGACTTGTGAACCCGCGGTGGTTGCTGTGGCTGACCCCCCCCCCCCGTTACCTGCTCGTCTCCCGTCAATCATGATGCTGACACTCCTTTGAATCCCTTGACATTGCAAGTAGTCCACGTTCTGATGGAGCACTCCTTTTTCTCTATCTAGTTGAATTTCCCGACAGAAAGCAGACCATTGACAATGATTCATGGCACAGCTGAGATCTACATGCACCAAGTGACGCAGCCCTTTTTGGTTTGGTTCTCTCGCTGAAGCTTCTAGGACGGGCGGCTGAGTGGAGCTCGGTGTAAGCCCCGCACAATTCGATGAGCTCGCTGCGCTACATGCTAGCATGGTTGGCGCTGTGTGTACTGCCCGTGATGGCCAGTCCGAAGGCACAGCAGCAGTGCGAGCAAGATGGGCTAGCCCAAGAACCCCATGGTGCAACCGACAGTTGCGAGCACAGCCAGGCACTACCAGCAGGAGATCGGCGAGTGCTCAAGCCCCAGGCCTCCCTCCACTACACGATTCTGCCGAAGGAGATGAAGGAGAACTCAGAAGAAGAAGTGAAGGGCCCTGCACTGGGTCGCTGCCGATGTGGCCAAAGTGGGCCTGCTCTACCAGAGCGAGATCGACGAGTGTGCGAGCTCCAAGAGATGCACGAGTCCTCGAACAACCTGATCCTGCAGAAGAACGAGGACGAAAGCAGTGACCAGGCAAAGTGTGAAGGGAAGGACGCCGCACCCAGTTGTCGTCGCCGCCGACGGTGTGATCAGGCCCTACCAGAACGAGATCGGCGGGTGCACGAGCCCCAGGAGCCCTTGGACAGCACGACCCGGCAGAAGTACGAAGAGCATGGACTGAGAGATGATCTGCTCCGGCCAGGAAATGGAGGTGAGACGCACAGGCCCCCTCGAGGCCGAGCAGGTGAAGCTGCCCCACCAGTGCCAGCCGGCGGCCAGTCTGAATACCTGGGCTGCGAAGCGGACCCGGAAAGTGAGATGGCCCTGGACACCGAGAAGGAGTACATCGAGCAGAGACCAGGCCTTGAACCTGACCCCGATCCTGCAGTACCACTGCGAGTTCGGCGGGTCCCCGAGCCACTGGCCCTCGTAGATTACATGACCGTGCCAAAGCCCGACAAGTCGAACCGGCGGCGCCTGACAAGAGGCAACCGGCAACACGGTGGCAAGGCTGCCCTGAGAGAGTGCTGGCAGGCACCAAGCCGAGAGCGCCGGCCGTGTGAGAAAGAAGGAGAGGAAGCCGAGGAACTCAGCAGCCTCCAGCAGATTGGCACGGTGATCCTGGCGGTGGGGGCCCGAGTGACCTCTGGCTTTGAGAGACCGTGGCCTGTGGGCACTGAGCCAGTGTGGTGGACGAACCTGCTTGAAGAGGGCTTTGAGATGCAGAGAGATGGCAGGTGCATGTGGGAGGTTGCCGAGAGGCTGGAGATCATGGTGGCCAGACGAGAAGACGAGCGCTACATGGAGGGAGTGGCGATATGGTTGGATGGTTTGAAAAGGCGATGGGACGAAGAGAACCAGGCCCAGCTTCCCCCCAGAGGAGGGCCCACCAGCGACGAGCAGTGTGAAGAGTTTGTAGTGAGTTCCGAGGCCATCCTCAGGAGAAAGTGGCTGGAAACTTTGTGCCCGGTGGCATGCAACAATTGGGCCCTTGAGCGCTACTTCCGGGAGTTCAGCATGTCTAGCAGCCCTGATGGCGACCGCATGCGGGACGAGGCGGAACTGGAGGAGGTGCAGACAACTCGCCTCTCCAGGAGCAGGACACCTCAGAGGAGATGGCGGGACCCTGCTCGAGGCCCTCGTCCGATTGACAGGCGCCTGCTAAATCGCCGCGAGGGCGAGGGCGACAATGAGGAGCTGTCCCTGGTCGTCAAGAAATTCTTGCTGAAGAAGAAAGACTCTAAGTCTCTTCGGCGTCTTGTGGACAACCCGGCTGCGTGGAGGCAAGGGCCAGGTGTGAAGGTCACGACATCCAAGAGGACCCTGGCTCCGCGAACAGGGACATCGTGGCGCAGATGTGAGACCCAAAGTGAGGCGGCGAGGCCGCGAGCACCAGGAGCCTCGTCTGCCCCCTGGGCAACAGCGGCAAGCAGTGGGGAGGCCAGGCAAGAGATGGCGGCGAGGCGGCAAAGTAAGGCCACCGGCAGCGACTGTCCTGCCCCAAGAGGGGGCGCAGAGACGGAGCAGGAAGAAATGGACGAGCTCGGCGCCTCGTTCCTGTGGAGAACGATGTTGGGGTTGGACACCGACTCGGACTATGAGGACGAGGAGCCGTCGCACATGCCTGGCTTTGTCAACGAGCCGGCCTACAGCACAGTCTATGAGACACTCATGGACAAGCCTCCTGAAGAATATGCCATGATGGTGGCGGCGCTGCCCAACTTCGTGGAGCTCCTGCACAACGACCTACAGGCCATTGCCGCGAGAGTTGGGCATGAGCGAGGCCTTGAGGGTGTCCCGAGAGAGCCGGCAGAAGATGATAACCAAGATGGAGGCCTGGACAATGGAGCAAGTCCTAGCACGGGGTCTGCTAGACCCCCGGAGCCAGACCAACATGATGTTGTGGTTGAGGATGCGGAGGTGGTTGAAATAGAAGTTGAAGCAGAGGAGGAGGAAACGGCCCTGGTGCAAGTGGGAGCAAAAGTTAGAGGTGGAGGACAAGCCAAGATGCAATGCAGCTCAGCCCACCAGAATATCCTCTCTCTACGAGACTGGCTGGAGGAGAAGTGGGAGGCTGATTACCAAGTCTATGACATGGTGGACGTGGCCCGAAATCACTTGAAGCTGTCACTCCCGGACCCTCAGGAGCTGGCCCGAGGACAGGAGTGGCTCCAACTGGTCCTGTCAGTGCTCCCGTGTGGCCCAGACAGGAGACAGCCAGCCAGGTGGGAGGACATCTCCCCCTGCCAGCGCGACTGGGCCAAGAAGGTGGTGAGCAACATTGCTGCGCAAGTGCATATGGAAATGGAGGAGGAAAAAGCGTGCCTGATGCAGCGAACCCTTACTGGCATGGTCCCCCACATGCATGCCTCAGAGGCCTCGCTCGTCAACTCGGAGTTGGGGCAGCTGCCAGAGGATGAAGCTAGAGTGGCAGCCCAAACACTGCATGGTCGCCTCCGTCGGCACTCCTCCCAAATTCCAGCATGGGAACAGATCGAAGCTGTTCTGGTGGCTCACTCCCCCAGCACGGCCGAGAGGGCGGAGGAGACAGCATGCAATGAGAAAGTGAGGGCTTGGGTGGCCACGTGGACACAACAGTTGGCCCCGCCGATGCAGAGCAGAGCAGCCTCGTCCCACGAGAGGCCGGCACCTGAAGTTGGGGAAGTGGCGGACCCGATGCAGGATGAGAGGGCTGCTGAGGAGGACAGGCAACGCCAAGCTGATGAGGAGCTGTTCCAGTGGCACACAGTGCAGGCTGCCCGAGAGGCGCAGATTGAAGACAGGGCGGCAGTCCTGGCTCAAATGGGCTGGAGTGTGAAGGTCAAGAAGCAGTGGATGCTGGACGTTACGGTGCAGACCGGGTTGGGACAGAACACCATGTCAGTGCCGTTGAGCGAGGGCGGAACCGTGAGCCTGCAAATGACCACCAAGGCCAGCACCGAGCATGAATACCGGTATCAGGGGCGGCTACAGGAGCCGGATTATGCGCGCAAACGCATGGCTGAGGCGGAAGAAGAGCACCATGTGGCGGAAAAGCTTCGAGGAGAAAAAGGGGTGAAGAGGCGAACCATGCGCACAGATGACCCTGAGGTTAGGCCCTTCTACCTGATGTGGGAGCGAGGCGAAGTCGATTGGGCAAAACTGGTGGCGATGGTGGGGGAGGACATGGCGAAGTTCATACAGATCGCTGCGGAGGTCCAGTCCCAAGATGTGGCCACCCCTGCGGTCCCGATGACGCAGCTCTACGAGACCCAGACCCAGAACGCAGCTCAAGTGATGGAGAACCGGCACGCCAACCCTGATGAAATGGACACGGTGCCCATGGCAAACATGTCGGATGCTAGTACAGTCTTGCTGGAGCCAAATGGCCCAGACTCAGTAGCTGAAGAGTAGGGCAGAGGCTCTCAGCAGGGCGCCCGGTTGTAGTCTTGGCTACTCAGGTTATGTACTGGTTGTGCAAGTTTGAACGGGCTAGCTGAGTTGCTTCCAAGCCTCGTGCGAGCGTGTATATGTGACCAGCAAGGATTGTCACCCTGTGCTCCCAACTGCTGCCAGTTGTGTATCTGGTGTTACTGGAGGGTAGGTCCTACCTTGCGGTAGTTGCGATGTGCTGATGCGGGAGTGTGCAGCAGGATGGAGTGACCCATGCTCTTGTTCCCTTTCAGCCAGAGTGCCTGCTCAGATTTGTTATGTGAGGGTAGTTGGACTTTATGTGGTTACTTACGATGTGGGCTGAGGACCTGGTCGAAGGGACATGGATAGCGAGCAGTTGACTCGTCTGTGTGCTTCTGAACAAGTGTTATACTTTGGGTTGTGTTCGTTGTGGTTCTGAACTTGCTGTAGGCTTTTGGGGTCTTCGTTTGTACTATGGTTCGGCGCACACAGTAGGAGAGTCGCTTGGGCAGGTCAGGGTGTTGCTGCGACCTTCTTATGGTTGCGCTGCTGACTGGGGGCCATGGGCGTTTGTGATTGAAGGTTAGTGGGTATGTTCTCTTTCAGGTACTGGCCCCTGTCCAATGCCTCAGCCAGCTTGGCCTTTCGGACTCCTTCGGGCTGATGAAAAAGGGGCGATAAAAAAAAAAAATAACCCTAAACTCTAAACCCTCAGAGCTTCCCCAAAAAACCCTAAACCCTCAGAGCTTCCCAGAAAAACCCTAAATCCTAAACTCCAAAAAAGC
>CAJNJA010025820.1:15335-32360 GCA_905231915.1 Symbiodinium necroappetens | reverse complement strand
GGTTACCTACTCAGCTGCTAAGAAACCCTAAACCTTAAACCCTAAACCTCCAACCCTAAACCCTAAACCCCGAACCCCAAACTCTAAACTCTAAACCCCTAAACCCCAAACCCCAAAGCCTAAACCCCCTAAAGCTGGAAATCGCCTTCACCACCAAAAGAGCACAAGCCGGAGCTTGGACTTGGGGGTATCAGGGGTCGGTCTAAACCCCGAGCCCTTAAGCTCCCTAAACCCTACCTTAGACTACCCGGTTTAGGGTTTTGGGGTACCATAACCTACTTTTTTGTAGGTTCTTATCGTAAACCCTGATGTAGTGACCCCAACAAAAACTTGAGTTTTGGTCATGTTTTTAAGGCCATGGCAAACCCTGAAACCCTGGAGCCCGAAACCCTAAACCCCTAAACCCTATAAACCCTGAACCAGGAACCCTCCTAAACCAGATTGCGAGGCACCGCCAACATCGCACGGATCCGTCGGAATCGCTGTCCTCTTCGCCCAGGCCTACGCCAAGGTGACTCTTACTCGCATGTTAACCCCAAACACCATCAAACGGTCCCCCCTAAACCCTAAACCCTAAACCCTACGGTTTAGGCCATTAAGCATGACTTAAAACCTGGAGCCACAACGGCAGCAGGACCTAACCGGCGCCGCCCTCGTCGTCGAAGGTGTCATCGTCAAGTCATCATCGTGGTCGTCGAAATTCTCGCCACAATGATCGCGCTATAGTTTCTCATCCACATGAACCCCAATCACCATAGACATGCCTTAAACTCAACGGTAGCAGGAACTAACTGGCACCATCCTCGACGCCGACGGCGTCAGAGTCATCGTCGTCACCATCGTGGTGACGACATTGATCGTGCTATAGCTGACATTCATTGCGACACGAGCACTGTGGTTGCTAGTGCCCAATACGTACTCATGCCCGAGCTGTCGTACAACAATGCCAGTTTGTCATAGGTGCTATGAAGACTTTTCTCGCGCGATGTTACTATTATTCGTTAGGTTGACATGATGTGAGGACAACGACGACGATGCTGCTGCTGCTGCTGTTGCCAGGGCTGCTCCCGCTGATGTACTTCTCTTCCGACTATCTGAGTTTAGGGTGTCGGGTTTAGGATTATCTGATTATCCTGAAAAGCCATCAGACGCTGCGCCAAGCTGTTGCCTGCTAACTTGGTACTGTGCTGTTTGTTTTCACTAGGACTAGCCGTACAGGTTGCCACAGTCACCTCCCGCGACGTGCAATTGAAAAGGAGATCCCCTCCTTGGAGGTTCATCGGTAGTTATAAGTGGGGTTATAGGGGTTCCTTTAAGGGTCTCTTTAAAGGGTTCTATAGGGATTTTAGGGTTTAGGGGTAGTTAGAAGTGGAGATATAAGTCCCCCAATATAGGTTACAACTATACTTATCCTACTTATAACCCTCCTATTATAACCCTACTTATTTAAAACTACCCATGAACCTCCAAGTAAGGGAAGCAGCAAAAAACATTGCCTTCAAGGAAGCCCTACAGTTGCTATAAAGCACCCGCAAAGGAACCCGAAAAGTCCCCGTAAAGCGATCCATAAAAAAGTAGCCTAAACCCTCAGCCCTAAGCCCTAAACCCTAAACCCGAAGCCCAAAACCGTAAGCCCTAAACCCTAAACCCTCAGCCCCAAAGCCTGAGCCCTAAACCCTAAACCCTAAGCCCTAAGCCCTAAACCGTCCTTGAAAGGAAACCCTCAAGCACCCGAACAGCTCGAAAGCCCTTCCCGGGGCCTTCGCCTCATTTCAGCGAACTCTGAGGCCAAGGCCTTCATTGAGTAAGAACTTAGGGGGTTTTAGGGGTTTTAGGGTCTAGGGGTTTTGCGGGTTTTCCGGGTTTAGGCTCTAGCCCTAAGGGTCCGTGTACCTAACATAGCATGTACTTTGTCCCCAAATTTCCTATGTAGAGACTACTTTAAGGCCAAAGTATGTACTGTTTGAGTACATGGACCCTTAGGGGAACTGTTTTTTAAGTTTCGTAGTTCAGGGTTGAGGGTTTGGGGAGTGAGAGCTTAACCTTAAGTTTTGAAGTTCAGGGTTTAGGGTTTTATAGAAATTGTTAAGGGTTTGGGTGCTAATAAGTGTTGACCGAGTTTTGACCGAAACGTTTTGACCGAGTCTTTTCTTTTGGAACCACGTTTTGAATCTGGGAACTGGGCTGGGCTGGGCTGCGGCGGCTGCTGGGCTAGCTGCTGGGCTGGCTGGTTTTTGAACCTGGGATGGGCTGGACTAGACAAGGCCAGGCTGGGCGGGTTGCTGGCTGGGCCGTGGGGCTGGCTGGGTTGCACCACATTGCTGTGGCTGGGCTGGGGCTAGCTGGGCTGGGTGGGTGAAACGGAAATTGGTTTATTCGCAAATGAGCAACAAGCAATTTCTATTTATTTCTTTCTTGAGGGTTTAGGGTTTGGGGTTTAGGGCGTTTACATCTGCTAATTTGGGCGGCGTTCATGAGCTTCCTCGGTTCAAGAAGACTCTGCTTGACGGGCACTTTAGGGTTTAGGGTTTAGGGTTTAGGGACTGAGGTTTCAACTTTTCCGGTGATTTTTGACTGAAAAGTGGCTTTGACGGCCCATCTTTTGTGAGGGGTAACCAAGTAACCATCATGTCAAAGCGGGTTAGCTGAACACCCTAAACCCTAAACCCCTAAACCCCGAACCCTAAAGCCCCAAACCCTAAACCCCTAAACCCTAAACCCGAAACACTGAACTCCTAAACCCTAAACCCCTAAACCCTAAACCCCTAAACCCCTAAACCCCCCTCTACCAAAGGTCTACCTTCCGTCATGCCATCGAGCTTCCAATGGACTAACTTCGAACAGAAGCCTGAAAGCCAGAAACAAGAGGTTTAAGGTTTTAGGGTTGGCGAATCAGGGTTTAGGGTTTAGGGTTGAAGGGCTTAGGGTTTAGGGTTTAAGAGTTTAGGGTTGAGGGTTTAGGGTTTAAGGCTTTAGGGGTTTAGGGGTTTAGGGTTTAAGGGTTTAGGGGTTAAGGCTTAAGGCTTTAAGGGCTTTCGGGGTTTAGGGTTTAGGGTTTAGGGTTGAGGGTTTAGGGGTTTAGGGGTTTAGGGCTTAGGGTTTAGGAGTTTAGGAGTTTAGGAGATTTGGGGTTTAGGGTTTACTTTGCTATCGCGGCTGCGCGGCTGTATGCATCTCCTTGCAGCGCGGCCAAAGTTCGCAGATGCCGTCGAACAGCTTTAAGATGTCATCTTTGGGACCTGGAGTACTAAGGGCTCTATAAGGGGTCCTATAAGGGGGTATAAGGGTTTCTATACTTGGAGGTTCATGGGTAGATATAGGCAGGGTTATAAGTAGGATAACTATAGTTATAACCTATATTGGGGGACTTATAACTTATAACTCCACTTATAACTACCCATGAACCTCCAAGCAGGGTTTAGGTTTAGGTAGGGGGATTGAAACCAAAAACTCGCCTGTGCAAGATTGGTGCATTCTGCTCGGGTTTTCAAGTCAGGGCTTCGAGCCGGAGGGGCCTTTAGAGGGCTCAGGTTTCATGTACTTTTTGCAGCCGTTTCGGGGTTTAGGGTTTAGAATTTAGGGTTTGGGGAGCGCATCATACAAATATGCACCATATCACCAAACTTCCGGAAATGATGCGCAGATTCTTAAACTCAGTACGAGTGTCTGTGAACAGTTCTGAAGGCCTGAACATGAACGAAAGACTTCTAGACCTCTCAAGTGGTAACTCTGACAACCCCGAAACCTCAAGACCCTGACAGAACCCTGATAAACCCTGAACCCTAAACCCTAAGACTAAGACCCTAAACCCTGTCAGAGCCGGTTGTATAACCTCTTGAGGGGCTGAGGACCCTTGTAGAATGCGTGATTCGCAGGGTTTAGGGTTCAGGGCTCTAGGGTTGAACGCAGGACGGATCCCCGGGTTCCATGTCTTCAACAATACAACCCAGCCCCAGGACCTCTTAAGGGTTTAGGGTTCATGCAAATGATTAGTGTGGTTATCTAAATTAGGGTGGCGCTCCAACAGACTACACCCTTAAGTTGGAGAGCTACCCAGTTCTTGACGTTTCATTTGGCATATGGCCCCGGTCTAAAGGACTCTTTGCCTTGAGACCCAAGGCGTGCTTAGTGCATGGAGGTTCATGAGTAGCTCGAAGTGGAGTCAACGATAGCTTATCCCACTTACAGCTCCAAGTAGGATAACTATAGTGATAACTTCTAACTTATGGAACTTGTAGGATAACTATAGTTATAACTTGTATTAGGGGACGTATAGCTCCACTAAAGAACTACCCCTGAACCTGTGAGCGTGGATTCCAGACACCTCAAGCTGCCGACTACTCCCTGGTTCGTAGTGACTCCGGGGACTGGATCCCTATGATAGTCCCCTACTCAAAGGATCATGGGACATACTGTTGATGACATAAATCCTGCATTACCTGAAGGACCCTAAACTCTCGGAATCATGGTATATTCCTTGTTATGGGTAATGCAGGATTTATATCATCAACCGTAGTTATAAGTACTTTTCACTCGAGTTAGGGTACTGACAACCTTACTTACTGCGTCTCACGATCCTTTCAGTAAGGTCCCTTACAGTAGTCCCCAAATCCGTTCCACTGTTTCCCTACTAAGAACCCGACAGACTCTAGGGTTGAGCCTCCAACCCCCAAACGTTGCTCCCCGGCTGGTTCTCGATGCCTATGCCCGACCCTAAGCCCTAAACCATCAACCATTTCAGGGCCTCAGAACAGCAAATCTCAGCCCGCAAGCCCGCGCCCTCCATCCTAGGTGCTAAAGCCCCTGCAGCCCCCTACCCTAAACCCTTATCCCTAAACTCTAAACCCCTAAACCCCTGAACCCTTCATCCCTAAACCCTAAACCCAAAACCCTTCTCCCTAAACCCTAAACCCTTAAACCTTAACCCTAAACCCTAAACCCTTAAACCCTAAACCCTAAACCCCTCATCCATAAACCCTAAACCCCTCATCCAGAAACCCTAAACCCCGGACTCTCCACGTCTTTTCAAGAACGGCCCACTCCCGTTCCGACCGAGGCTTCGGCCGGTGATGAGGGTCGTTCCTGCCCCACCCAAGAGGGCACCAAGTAGGGCTTAGGGCTTTAGGGTTTAAGGATTTAGGGTTTAGGGTTTTAGGGCTTTTAGGGTTTTAGGGTTTAGGGTTTTAGGCTTTAGGGTTCGGGGTTTTAGGGTGTTAGGGTTTAGGGATTTTAAGGTTCAGGGATTTCAAGGTTTGGAGTTTAGGGTTTAGGGATTTTAAGGTTTAGGGATTTTAAGGTTTAGGGTTCAGGGTCTAGGGTTTAGGGCTTTAGGGCTCAGGGGCATTCAAAGGATCCTTTTGAAGGAATCTAGACGGGATGTAGGGTTTGGGGTGTAAGGTTTTGGGGTTTCGTTAAAGGCCTTGGAAGCTTAGGGATTTAGGGTCTAGGGCTTTCGGGTTTTGGGGGTCCGAGTTTTGGGGTGTTTGTAGTGGTGCTAGGGTTTAGGGTTTAGGGATGGCTGGCGCACCAACAACTTTGTTATGCAATGAGACCTCACTACCGCTCCAGCCAATCCATTCTCAATCTTAGAACACTGCTGAAGTGAGAGCCCTAAGAAGGCTTCTGATCCTCAAGATCATCGCCAAAGGCAAGGGTCCTGGAGGCAGTTGCACGGCAAAGCCCAAACCCAACTCTGTCTTTGCTGAGCCATCGGGGGCCACATACAGTGTGCCAAAAAGGGGCCTCGCAAGGCTCGTTCTGAAATCCTGTGGGGTCCACTGCACCTGGACGAGGCAGCTAGTGTCACGTGTGGTGGCGCTGCCGAGGTAGCCAGGGTCCGACTCAGCAAGCTTTCCACTTTGGTGAGAAGTGAGACTGCACTATTTTACGGTTGAAAGTAAGTCCATGGCCTCAGTTGCGCTCGTTGCACCGACTTATAGCAGTCGCACCAGCCGCCGCTTGCCACTGGTACTTGGAGGTTCAGGCGTAGTTATAAGTAGGGTTATAAGTAGGGTAACTATAGTTATAACCTATGTTAGCGGACTTATAACTCTACTTATAACTACCCCTGGACCTCCAAGTAGGGCTCGGAACAGTCGCGGCTCAGCAGGCAACCTGCCGCCACAGAAGGGCCTACCACCCGGAAGTTCCGCCTAGGACTTCGGCCTGGTGAGGCCAACCGCACCGTCTGTGACCATGCGGTTGATGATATAAATCCTGCGTTACCTTCAAGGACCCTAAACTATGGGAATTATGGTATATTTCTCATTATGGGTAGTGCAGGATGTATATCATCAACCGTATGTCCGCGTGGTCGTCTCATCTCGTCGGATTCTTCCTCCTGTTGCGCACCTTGTGACTGCCAATATGGCAGGCCGTTTCTTAGACCATCCCGAGGAGGGTGCCAACGGAAACGCATCTTCATGCTAGCTGCTAGGAGGGTTTAAACTCCACCCCATCCATGTTTAGGGTTTAGGGTTTCGGGCTTAGGGTTTGAAGTTCAGGGTTCAGAGTTTGGTCTGCGGTGGCGGATGTAGGCTTTACGATTCAAGGCCTGGCATGCCCTTGACACCTGAAACCCTAAACCCCGAAATGCAGAACTTTATCATGACGATACCAGGAACCAGGGACCCGGTATAACCCATGGACAACACAACGCCGGCGCAAGGTCGGGTAATACAGCGGCCCGACCTTAACCCCAAATAACCTTTAAAGGACCTATAAACGGAAACCCTACTACCGGATGCTAAACATGTAGGTTTCTTAGAGTCCAGGGAATATCCTGTCAGCTATTCTTCTGTAAAATAACCCCCACAACCCTATGCTAATCATACGGACCTCGACAGTGCATGCCAAAACCCTACTGCCGAATCCCTCAAGTCGACATGCCTGAGTCGGGGATCATGCCACAGGCGCTGTCCTGTCGGAGCACCCTCAACCCTAAACTAAACCCTAAACCCTAAACCCTAAACCCTAAACCCTAAACCCTAAACCCTAAACCCAAACCCTAAACCCTCAACCCTAAACCCGAAATCCTGAGTCCTAAACCCTAAAGCCTCGTTCCTTCATCCCAAGCTAAAGCCTCAATCCTAAACGGATCGCCTTAACCGTGGGCCCTTTACACTCTAAGACCCTCAAGCCTAGAACCTAGGCCCCAAACACTGGACCTTAAACCGTTTAGGGTGTTTAGGGTGTTTAAGATTTAGGGTTCAGGGTCCCTGAATCCAACCTGAAATTGTCAACCCGCCACACTCGACCTTAAACCTGGAAGGTAAAGCCCTTGCCCAAGATGGACTCAGGCTTGCTGATATGCTTTACAAGGCCATTCAGGGTCAGGGTTTCGGGTTTAGGGTATAGGGTTTAGGGTCCAGGGCTTCGAGTGTTTGCATGAGGCTGTGAGGTGCGGTCTCCGTGCGCACTGGTTGAGGGTTTAAGAGTCCGTTTGTTTTGCCCTAAACCTCAACTCTCTTGACAGGTGCCGGCGCCTTGGGCGCGTAGGAGTCTGGAGAATAAGGTGGATCGTTGCGGAGCTATATGGGTAGTTCTCAAATGTAGGGCCCCTTTGTAGATCCCCAGTATAGCACGGCACCCGTACAACAAAAGGACCCCCCCAAAGGGACCCTGCTTTGGAGAACTACCCATAGTACATCGGATCATGTAGGGCTCATAAGATGTCCTAGACGAGACCTCAAACCCTAAAGTCGGGCTCTCCGAAGGCTCTTGAAGAGGTCCTTCATGATGATGATGGCGATTATTATTATTATTATTAATAATGAGTATTAGTGTTATTGTTATTGTTATTGTTGTTTTTGTTATTGTGATTATTACTACAATAATATAGTAGTAATTATTATTGTTAATATGATGGTAGTAAGCCCCAAAAAGTTGGACACCGGATCAAGGACAACTAGTGCTGGGATTCCCTATGCATTACTCTTAAGGATTGACGCTGTTGGGTTTGCAACTTTTGGGCTTCTACCCGATTGCTACTACTGCTGATGATATAAACCTTGCATTACCTTAAGTATCCTAAACTATGTTAACTATGGTATCTTCCTTACTATTACCCATCATGCAGGATTTGTTCATCAACCGTATTGCTGCTATTATTGCTGTATACTTCTGGTTCTGAGGGGTGGCGTTCCAGAAGTCTGAGGGCGATTCGGCTTAAGTGACCGCTCGGGGTTTGGGCTTAGGGTTGTAGTGTTTAGGGCTTAGACATCAGCGTTTCGCGTTTCAAGTTGAAGTTCTAGGGTTTCGGGATCCTAAGTTTAACGCGGGCTCCTAAACGGCTTTAGGGTTTTAGGGTTCAGGGTTTAGGGCTTTAGGGTTCAGGGTTTAAAGCAGGTTCCTTCCACGTGGGAAGGAGCAAACCGCATTCTTGGATTTCTCCTCCTCGGTGAGCTCCTCAACACCTTTGACGACTTTAGATGAAGATGCAGCCTCTTTCGAGGTGCCCTCATTTAAAGGAAACTACAGGTGGGGAGTTTAGAGTATATAGGGCTTCTATAAGGCTTCTATGAGGTGTATAGACTCATCGCCAAGATCCAGAGCGTTGGCGAGCGTCATCTCCTCTGGGGTTGCGTCCTGGTCGGGTCGCCTTGCGTCTCAATCTGGAGCTTCGTGACCAAGACGGCTCTGCTCTGGTCCTCCACCCTTGAGATACGGTTGATGGTATAAATCCTGCATTACCCATGCCATAATAAGGAGTATACCATAATTTCCATAGCTTAGGGTCCTCAAGGTCATGCAGGACTTATATCATCAACAGTATTAACGCTCTGGGCACCAGGCATTGCGAGGTCTTAGGCGCCTCAACAATTAGACTGGGGTAGTGACTAGGGTTTTGAGGCTATAGTGCACTAAGGAGTCTTGAGGAAGAGCGCTGCCAATGATTACTGGGGTCCCCTCTAGGGTTTATAGGGTTTAGGGTTGTAGGGTTTAGATTATTGTAGGGTTTAGGGTTTTTAAGGTTAAGGGTTTTAGGGCTTTTATGCCTAAACCCTAAACCCCAACCGTCCCCAACCCTGCACCCTAAACCCCTGATCCCGGCACATCAAAGTTGAGAAGCTTTCTGGACCCTAAAGAAAAGACCCGACCTATTTTCGAGGCTCCTTCTTCTGATTCCCTTACAAAGGGGTGCTTTCCCAAAGCTCTAAACCCGAAGATACGCCCTTAAAAAGAGGTGTAGGCTTTGTAGGGTCCAGGTTGGGCAAAAGGGCCAGGGACTGAAGAGCAGGAACTTATGAGGGTTTATGGTTTAGGGTTCAGGGTTTCGGGTCCGAATGGGTTTAGGGTTCAAGGTCAGTTTAGGGTTTCGGGTCAGTTTAGGGTTTAGGGTCAGTTTAGGGTTTAAGGAACCCAGCCGGCCCCACAACCCGGGCAGTCCATACCAGGAGTTTTGTTCTGGCACATGTTCAACCTCACGTCGCCGCTGCCCACCTAAGGTGCTTGTGGCCAAGGGTGGGTCTGTGGCTCCCGCTCGAAACCCTAAAGCCTAAACCCTAAACCCTATATCCCTAAACCCTAAACCCTAGATTCTGCAACTCAAAGAGAAAGAGATATTCGCCAACCCCACAGTCCCTCAGTGCGAGATACGAAGATGTGGCCCTGAGCCGAAGGTCCACTTGGTTCTGACATGAAAAGCCCATGATTGCATGAATGGCTGGTTCGGATATCGGGTTTTCGCAGGTTCTACAGTAGGACTCTTCCGGATTTAGGGCTGGGTATATAGAGGGTTTACCTAGATCTGCTGACTAGCAAACTTGGCTTCAGGATTGCCAACATGCTACTGCGTGACTGCTGAGTTGATACTAGCAAGAACCAAACGGAAAGGTATCAAGAGCTACATCGTCGGTTTTGAATGGGGCAGGCAGCTCGTGGTAAACTGCCGATGAACTAACAATCGAAACAATGGCAAGAAGAAGATCGGTAATTGTCAAAAGCGGCGCATATCACGAGCTGAAAGAAGCGTCATATCGACGACGCAATGACAGGGAGAGGCAGCGCATCCCGGTCATCCGACTTACAACATCAGCAACAGCGGGCTCCCAAGAACACCTCGATATCAAGATGTCTGAGGAGAGCATCGGCGGGCCATCCTGCCGCAAAGGCGGCTGAGCACGAAAGCCCCACCGAACCGCTTGGCTATTCTGCTAGTGGTGGTGCGAGTCGCCGCAGGAAGAATCACATTCGCAATATTGGGTGAGCCAGCCATCGTTCTGAAAAGAAGAAGAAGCAAACGGGAGGAATCACAGAAGTGCAGACAGATATATACCACATATCAGCAAGGCCCAAGAATACGAAACAAAAGCTCGGACCAACGTAACAATTCCTGGAGACCTGTGACCGCATATAGACCTATGTCAGTATGAACTCGGACCCCACACCCCTATTCTAACCTACCCACACCTGCATTGTTTTGTAGAGGCCCTCTAAACTCGAGATTCGGGCTTGTGTTCAGACCATACCAAAACAACAGGTTGTGTCAGCTGAACCCTAAACCCCTAAACCCTAAACGCCCACTGCAAACCCTAAACCCCTACCCTAAACCCCTAAACCCCCAAACCCCTAAACTCCAAAACTCTGAACCCCCCAAACCCTAAACCCCAAGGCGAAGCCTTAAAAAGAGCCAAGGTGCTCCAATGCCTCGGAAGTCGAGCCCCCAATGCCTCAGGAGAGTCTTTCGGGTTTAGGGTTTGGGGTTTAGGGCTTTAGGGTTTAGGGCTCAGGGCTCAGGGTCTAGGACTTAACTTGGAAGCTCATGGGACTGCGTAAGTACAGCTAGATGTACCTTAAGTTGTGGTATAACTAAATGTACATGTAAAGCCCTAGCTTTTTTTCGGCTCCAACTGCTTACTGTTTCCGGGGGTTTAAGTACATGTTCGAAACATGATCCTAGACCCAAAGCCTGCCCAAAAGCCCAAAACTCATAACATACTATTCTGTAGGGCTTGGATTGATACTTGGAGGGTCATGGGTGGTTGTAAGTGGGTTATAAGTCACCGAAAAAGTTTATGACTCTATCCTACTTATATACCCTACTTATAGTATAACTACCCATGAACTTCGAAGATTTAGGGTTTAGGGTTTAGGCCTTAGGGTGTAGGAGTTTCGGCTCCTGAGTGTTTGACTGTGGGGCTGTATGGCTGAAGGGCTTCCGGTTTCGGGTTTAGGGTTAGGGTATTTAACCCCGGTCACACCGAACCCTCTCAACAAATACCCCCAAAATGGCGATACGAACCACCTAAACCGACGCAAACCTTCTGAACAAACAAGACAACGTGCCCCGTCCATGCCCCTACCCATAGGCCCCTAAGTAGTTCCTTTCTATGGCTTCTATTTAGACTCCTACAAGGTAACCCTAAACCCTAAACCCTAATCCCAAAAAGGAACTACTTAGGGGCCTGTGGGTAAAGCCCTACAGCCAACGGCTGCCCGAAGTCTTTTTTGCCCGCGAATTCCACATCAAGGTGTAGGGTTTAGGGGTTTAGGACTTAATTTAGGAGTTTAGGGTTTAGGGTCAGTTTAGGGGTATAGGATTTAGGGGTTTAGGGTTTAGGAGTTTGGGGTTTACGGTTTAGGGCTAAGACATCCTAGACCACGCAAAACTCGAAAGCTCGAACGCCCCCAAACCTGAGTTAAAGGAAGCTGCAGGTGGGGAGTTCAGGGTAGATAGGGCTTCTATAAGGCTTCTATGAGGTATATAGAACTTCTATAAGGCTCCTATAAAGGTGACTACCCACCTGAAAATGTCCTAGACTGAGTGCAGGCCCGGGGGGCAGGGTTCCCACTGACTGGAGTCCGGGAGAGAAGCGGGGAATGTTCAGGCCCAGCACGCCTGGCACGGTTTGGGAGAGTGGTGGTTAGGGTTTAGGGTTTAGGGTTTAGGGTTTAGGGGGGTTTGGGCTCACGGCTTAAACAGGCTTTTTGGGGCCTTGGGGCGAAGAGTTTCATGTCCGGGCGTGTCTTGGCAGGGTCTTGGACTAAGGCGGTGCGCGAAGCGACGCGTAGAACGTGGCTACTATGAGGTTTTGAATGGCAAGCGGCACCTAGACCCAGCAACTGCTGTCTATCAGAACATGGTTCATCATTTAAGGCCTTACCAAACAAGGCTATGCCCTAAACCACTAAACCCCGACCCTAAATTCCCCCACTATATGGGTCTCTAGATTTGACAGACTTCCAGAGCGACAAGGAAAAACAAATTGAATAGATGTTACGGAACAGATCGTAAGCTTAAGCCATCGTCCGTCTCTCGTCATACTATTATGATCTAGGATTTAGGGTAGACGGGTACCTCAGCATTGCTCTAACTCAGAAGCTTGGCAGCAACCGTGAATAAGTCCTGTAGGGGCCCTCCATGGAACCCTATTCTTCGTACTTTCGGCCCCGATCTTACACACGGTTTAGGGTTTAGGGTTTTAGGGTTTAGGGTTTAGGGTCGAGCAACCCTTATACGAACCCTTCAGCGGAAACCCTAAGCCCCTAAACCCTAGGTAAACCAAACCCCTAGACCCTGAATGCTAAACCCCTAAACCCCTGAACCCTAAGCTTTCAAATCCTTAAAGGGACCCTTTACATAATCCCTAAACCCTAAACCCCCAATCAAGGAACCCAGGCCTATCCTAAAATACTGTTGGTGATATAAATCCTTAGCATTACCTTAAGCCCGCTAAGCCCTGGGTCCTTATGGTATACTCCTTACTATGGGTAATGCAGGATTTATATCATCCCCTAAATCCTAAAACCCAACCGTATATCATCAACCGTACCAACCCACGGCCCCTAAAATAACACCTGCATCTCGGGAACCTCCAAGGAACCGGAAAAAGAGCTTTAGGGTTTAGGGTCTATGGGGTTTAGGGTTTAGGGTTTATAGGGCTTTTCGGGTTTATGGGGCTTATAGGGTTTATAAGGCTTATAGGGTTTATAGGGCTTATAGGGCTTATAGGGTTTAGGGCTTCTGGGGTTTGGGGGTTGTAGGGATTTTGCTTTGTTAAGGGCCTTTTTCGTCACCCGCACTCCGAAGCCCGTCTGGGGTTTAGGAGTTAGGATTTAGGGTTTAGGGCTCTTAGAAATCCTTCCAGTGACCCCTTAGAGGGACCCTCTCCTTATCCAAAACCCTTGAGGAGGCCCTGCCTTGCAGAAGTTTCCTAGAAAGGCTTATCGACTCCCTTTGTTAGGGTTTGGGGTTTAGGGTTGTGGTATGTAACACAAACCCTTGCCCTACGGCTCAAAATAGCCCAAAAGCCTTACATTGTATGGTCTTTGGGTCCAAAAGCCTTAAAATATGAGTCCTTAGAGCCTTAGGGTTCAAGAACTCGTATGGAAACACCCTGGCCTTCTAGAGCCCTGAGAGAAACCGAAAACCGAGCCTGGACCATCATCGTTGAAGCACATGGAGAACCTGTGGATGCCTTCAAAGGTCCAAGGGGGGGATTTAGTGCTCAGGGGTTTTGGGACAAGGGTTTAGGGCTCAGGGGCTTTAGGACAAGGGGCCCTAAACCCTAAACCCCTAACCCCCTAAACCCTAAACCGGAGGGGGGGCCGGGGGTTAGGGTTGAGGACCTTGCCTGTAGGGTTTAGGAATTCGGGGTTCTGGCTTTATGGTTTATGGCATAGGGTTAAAGTTTAGGGTGTAGGGTTTAGGGCTTCCAGCTTTATGGTCTAGGGTGCAGAGTTAGGGTGCAGGGGTTTAAGGTTTGGGGTGTAGCGCCTGGGCTTTAGGCTGCTGGGTTTAGGGTTTGGGTTTAGGATATAGGGATTCGATTATACAGTTTTGAGTTTAGGGCGTACCGTGGAGCAGAGTGTGGACGGCACCTGGATGCCTGCTGTCGTCGGAGGCCCTGACGCAAACTTTTCTGGGTCAACGACACTGCTGCCCTCCAAGTCCAACTGCGCCGCTGCGACGCAGACATCTGCTCGAGTTGCAATACTTGGAGGTTCATGGGTAGTTATAAGTGGAGTTATAAGTCCCCTAATACAGGTTATAACTATAGCTACCCTACTTATAACCCTACGTATAACTGACCATGAACCTCCAAGTAAAGTCGGCACCATGACAGGTCGATGAGAAGGGTCCACGGACGAAGGCAGCCGGATCAAAGTCGGAAAACGCTGCGGACAGCCAGACAAGTGTGCGAGAAAGACGAAGCTACACAGGGCCCCTAGGGCAGGGAGGTTGGCACTGCAGCCCCGTGAATCACGCCCTGGTCCCGGATAAGGCTGGCCGGTCCGTGGGCCATATTCTATGCGGTGTTTGGAATGGCTTAGTCTGAGGTGGGGTTGGTTAAGGGTTTGCATATGCGGGGCGCTCCCGAAAGTTAAAAGTGCAGTCAAAATGCTGAAGTCTATGACCTTAGACACTCCGAACACAGAGAGATGAAACCCGAGCCCGAAACAGTAGCCTAGCGCTGAACCCTACACAGCACCAAAGACCCTAAACCCTAATCTCCTAAACCCTAAAACTAAAACTCCTAGACCCTAAACCCCCAAACCCTACACCCCCAAACCCTAAAGCCCTAAACCCCCTAAACCCTAAAACCCTAAAACCCTAAACCCCTAAACCCCTAAACCCCTAAACCCTAAACCCTCGGCCTGCGAGTTTCAGGAAGCCCGGTGTGGCATCAGGTCGATCTCTTTGAGGCCTCGCAAGGGCAGTTCGGGTTCAGGGGTTGCCAGAGACTCCAATATCCCTTAGTCAAGGAATATTCCTAAATCATATTCGGGTCCCTGATATGAGTTAAGGCATATTCCTCAATTAAGGGATATTGGAGTCTCTGGGTTTCGGGCTCGTGGTTTAGGGTTTGAGGGTTTAGGGTTTAAGGGTTTAGGTTTTAGGGTTTTAGGGTTTAAGGTTTAGGGGTTTAGGGTGTTAGGGTGTTAGGGTTTAGGGTTTCGAGCTCTTGTGGTTGAGGGTTTAGGGTTTAAGGTTTAGGGGTTTAGGGTGTTAGGGTGTTAGGGTTTACGGTTTCGGGCTTGTGGTTTAGGGTTTGAGGGTTTAGGGTTTGGGGTTTAGGGTTTAGGGTTTGGGGCTTAGGGCATTTGGGTTTAGGGGGCTTGGGATTCAGTTCAGCTCTGAAAAGGTTTTAAAGGGGTTCTACCAGGGCCGCCGGGTTGAGGGGTTAATTGCTCAAATATGACAATAGCGGTTAAAAAAACACACCTAATAATAAACACACACTTTCCGAATTTTATTGGAGGGGGGGGGAGCACCCCCCCCTCTCCCCCATCCAATATTAAGCGGAAGGGATTACGGTTTAGGGCCGACAGAACTAAAACCCTCAACCCAAATTCCAAAGCTCTAACCCCGAGCCTCATCCTAAATCCAGCAAATGCTCTCTTTAAACACGGGGGTATATGGTGCACATGGATCTACAAGCAACTTCGCTAAATCCCGGAATCCCAATTAAAGCTTGAATGAAGACCCTGAACATAGAGAAAACCACAAACATGTCGAATACATCCGGAAACGGAACCCCCGCACCGCTGAACAAGCAACCCCAGAAAAGCCGAAGCCGTTCACAAACAGCTTTGTAAAGCCGTATCAAAGTTTGCAGAAGCACTCCATGCAAAACACTAAAGCCCTTCGCCCAAAACCAGACACGATACACCACCAACCAAAAACTAATGAGCCTAAGCCGTAAACATCCCTAAACCCTGAACAACCCTTAATGTCTCTGAGCCGGAAACATGCCACGGGTTCTGGATGGTCCTGCCGCCAGCCCCTATGCCTACTTCCCAAATACCCATGGGATAAAACGGTTCAATCTTTCAGAATAAGACTACTTCATAAGAGCCCCAGAAATTGAAAAGTTGGGTTTAGGACCCTAAACCTTAAACCCTAGACACATACTCAGTCTACGTATGTAACCCTCAGCTCCCCCAAGCCTTCAACCCCTCGACCAATCGACCTAGGCCCTAGGCCCTAAACCCTTAGCGTTTAGGGTTTGGGGTTTAGGGTTTGGGGTTTAGGGTTTGGGGTTTAGGGCTTGGAGTTTAGGGTTTGGGGCTTGGGTTTAGGGCTTAAAGTTTAGGGTTTGAGGTTTAGGCTTTAGGGCTTGGGGTTTAGGGATACCCTTGACCCCTAAATCCAAAACCGTTAAATCGAACTTTGCAGATGCCGTATGGAAACCCTCTCACTCTCTTCTTCAACCTAAGCTCAGGAACCCTTAAAACCCTAAACCCTGTTCCTCAACCCCGAAAATTACCCTTAGACCCCCAAATCCCTGGACCCCTAAACCCCTAAACCCGAAACCGTTGTAGAACCGCCATAGAGACCCTTAAAATACACTCACCCCCAAACCCTACAAACCCTAAACCCCAAACCCTAATGTAGAGGCCTTAATAATTCGAACAGGGCTTTGGGGGCTCCTTCATACAATCATGGTTCATTCTTGCCCAGAAATTGCGGCAGGGTCAACATCATGCGGTCAAGGGTTTCTCCTGCTGTCGCATCCACCTTCCTGGCGAGATCCTCCTTCAAAGTGAATAGAAGATCTCCTGCGGCTGAAGGGGTAAGCACCGCCTGGATAACTCGCTCCAGCAAGGCCCCCGCGTGTGTTTGAAACGCCTGCCGTTTTTTCTCGGTCTCGGTCATGTAGTCGTCCAAAGCGGCTGCCAGGGTTCGTTGGACTCTCTACCAAGCTTTAGCTGTATTTCGCTTGCTGTGTCTGGCTTCAGGCCTGGCTGAGCCTCCCGCTCTGGCGTCTTTCCCGAAAAGTAATCCAGTCTGTAGTAGGCTGGACAGTCTTTGTCTATTGTCTTCTTGAGCTGTTCTAGCTGTCTGACTCGCACGGGGTTGCTGCCTTGCCCTATACACTCTAAACCCCAAACCCTAATGTAGAGGCCTTAATAATTCGAACAGGGTTTTGGGGGCTCCTTCTTACAATTATGGTATCATGGAGCCCCAAACCCTATTCGAATTGTTAAGGCCCGTATAAACCCCAAACCCTAAATCCTACACCCTAAACTCCAAGCCCTAAACCCCAAACCCCAAACGCTGCACCCTAAACCCCAAACCCT
>CAJNJA010025820.1:0-15214 GCA_905231915.1 Symbiodinium necroappetens | reverse complement strand
GGGCTTAGGGCTTGGGTTTTAGGGTTTAGGGTTTGAGGATTTAGGGTTTAGGGTTTAGGGTTGAGGGTATAGGGTTTATGGGGTTTAGGGTTCAGTGCTGAGTTGGGGTGTGGGGCTTTAGGGTTTGAGTTGCTTTTGACAGGTGGGTGGTTTTTCCTTGCTATCGTCAAGATTCATTTGTCAAAGCCCGGCCAAAATCAGATGCCTTGTTAGTTTGGGATTTGGGAGGTAGCAAGTGCAGTAGAAGTACAGTACAGTAGTAGTACAGTAGTAGCACAGTCTCAATACAGCAGTCGTAGCACCGTAGTCATACAGTAGTAATACAGTAGTAGTACGGTAGTATTACAGTAGTATTGCGGTAGTAGTAGTACCGTATTAGTACAGTAGTAATACGAGTAGCAAACTAAATGGGCAAGACACAGAGACCTTGACCTGCTAGTGCTGACGGCCTGGTCTTATTTCTTCTAGGGCCGGAACTGGAAGGTTTACGGTCTAGGGGTTCAAGGTTTTAGGGTTTGGGGTTTTAGGGTTTAGGGTTTTAGGGGTTATAGGGTTTGTAGCGTTTAGGGGTTAAGGCCGGTTAAGGACGGGCCGACCCGACACGGTTCAACAATGAAATTGAGCCGCACGCTGAATACTTCTAAATTCAGGCCTTGCAGGGATTCTGGGTGCAGAGGTTGCCGCGGTGGCTATGCAGTATCAGGTTTACGTGGCAAGACCTGTGTATGTATATATAATATATATATTATATATATATATTATATATATTATATATTATATATTATATATATTATATTATATATATATATTATATAATATATATATATATATATATTATATGTCTCGTTTATGGCTTGCGTGTCGTAGGTCGTAGGTTTTACTGGCGCGACTGTAGGGTGCAGCCTAAAGTCGCGCCCGCTGGAGCCTTAAACTAAAAATGGCGAACTTAGGGTCTAACTTGTCCAGGGTTCAGGTCAACGGTTTTGGGGTTTAGTTTACGATTACAGCGAACCCCAGAAAGTTGGAACATGGAATTAGAATGACTAGTGCTAGGATCCCTTAAATTTGACCTTAAGGGTACCAGGATAGTGATCCAACTTTCTGGCTTCTACTGTAAGGGGTTACGGCCTCGGGTTCAGAGCTAGTACGTTTTCGGGTTATGGTTAGGGTTTCTCAACTAAAGCATCCAGTGCCATGCCTGCTTCACCATGAGCAGAAGGCTGTTGTTCCTCAGCTCCGTCTTTGTAGATGGAAGCGCAAGCGTTTAAAGGATTTAAGGTCTAATTACGGTTTAAGACTCAGGCATTGCAGGCACTCCGGGCAGTATGCAAGTATGCCCGATAACCCCAGCAGTCCTCCCCAATTTCTATCTCGACCCAGCGTCCTCAACCCTGAGCCCTAAACCACGCGACGCTAACACCCGACACCCTGGACTCCCTGAGCCCCATAGCCTACCCTAAGGCTCTTATTGCTGTTTTGGGCTTTCTAGGGAAGGTTTGGGCTTTGGGGGCTAAGCTTTGGGCTTTCACTATGGGGGGTCCCTGAGCCCCAAAGGCTACAGTCTAAACATCCTAGACTAAATTCCCTAAAATTACATAGGCGCTCGCATAGTAATGTGGGGTGTGGCCGTTGAAACTCTTCTCGTGTACCTGCCTCTCCCTCACAATCACAACCTTTTCTGACCACATCTTCTAAGCTTAACCCCTGAACCCTAGACAATTTGCAGCCTTGAGATCATGGTCTTAGCCTAGAGAGCTGGAGGTAGTAAGGGGCCAATGCAGGTTTAGGGTTTAGGGTTTAGTGAAGTAGACAAAGCACCGGATGCCTGCACGAAAGAGCCGAAGGGACGAGTATTTGCAACTGTTCAGACTCCCATCTTACTTAAACGGTGCACATGATGTAGAGCTTCTATTGCTACTCTCCGCCTACAAAAAGTCCATAAATCTCTCGCCAACCTTTGGAAGGATCCCTTGTATTCAGTCACCGAAATCCCTGACATGAGCCCGAAACCAGACAAAAGGTTTCAGGGATAACAGGTTACACAGTCAAAGGTTCAAGTTGCCCGTTAAACAGCGTAGGGATTAGGAGGTTAGGGCTTACCTACACCGACCAAACCCCTCTTTAAAGTAGGAAGCCACTAACAACCGGGTTTTTAGAACCATAACCGGGGTTCATGGGTTTCGGAGGCAAAGCATGCTGTTGCAATTTAAGTCAAAGGCAGCTTCGGGTGTGAAAGGGCTTGGTTCATCTTGTTTAAGTATTCATAGGAAAGTTGTGGGGTAGGGTACGGGGCTGTTGGTGCGAGCTTACAAGATTGTGTCTCCACTGATGCGGGCATTTTCGGCTTCCCCGCCTTGGAGCTCCTCACTTGATTATGTCTGCACCTCAAATTGGGCGGCCTTTGTGTTGCAGGCATGCATGCATGTATAACACATGATATCGACGATGACATAGTAGTGTGCATGCATGGCATGCATTTAGTACAATTTAGCCTGCATATGATATGTCATGTTCACACATACAAGTAGCCGCACTCGACGAATTTGGAAAATGCCGCTTCTAGGGCCCTCTCCAGCGTTCGTCTTATGACCTGCTGGGGTGAAACACGCCTCGACACCCGTGACGGGCGGCCTATGTAATCTTCTTCGCATTGGCAATTCCAGACCATAATGTTGAGGCATACATCGGAAATTTGGGCATTGTCGTACAAGCTATACACCAAGTGGTGTATTCGGTGCAGGTTCGGCATGTACATGTAAAGTGCTCGGCCAGCACGGTGTGCCATCGTGGCAGCTTGTGCCTGCAATGACAAAAAAGCAAAGCCGTGGCTGCTGATCTCGATGCCTCGCTCGCGTGTCATCCAAACATCTTCGCGAAAGCTTTTCGATATAAAATTGTAGATCTCATGGGAAGCAGCATATCCCAGCTCAAGTAGAGATCCCGGCTCGATCAGATGTCTTCTCTGCTTGCAAGCCACCAAAATCCATTTCAACACCACAGTCGACGTGCTGCCTTTGGACCAGCTGGCTTGCGGGAACTCGGCAGTGCTTGGCCAGCCAACAGTTTCCCGGGTAAGCTTCCTGATATAAGGATTCTCTTTGGCTTCTTGGCACCACGAGAAAAAGTCGGCTGCCATGTTTTCAAATCTCGTGGGGACGCTTCTGCCGGGATAGGTTTCTGAAAGCAAAACTAAAGTTGAAGCGAGAAACTGCTTTGCCACACCGAGATGCCACCCATGAAAAATATCCTGTCCTAGGAACGTTGAAGGCCGTGGACGATCATGAGGAAGCCGACAAAAGGAAGGCGTACCTGCAAAAGGACTTTCGGTATCGACCGTATTTCTCCAGGCAGGATGTCGGGACTTAAAGTCCTCCCATGGCAGGTTTGGGCGGTCTGCTAAACAAGCATGGCAAATTCCAGTGCTAGGCTTCCGGCTCGTTTGCTGTTTCGCCACATGGGCGAAGGATCGATTTAAAGAAAAACACTTGTGTAGCCAGGGCCAATCTCCCATGACTTGCAATATCACACAATAGTGTTGTCGGCCGGTAAAAGGATTCAAGAAACCCTCCTGGTACATGCTGATGATGTCAGGGACGAATGCAGACAAGTATTGCTGGAAATGTTGGTCTCCGTGACGATCAGAATCATAGAAGGTCTTTGGCAGTGCGCCTAATATCCATCGTGAAGCCCACGTCGGCCCCACAAAGTTCAGCTTTTGCTTGTTGTAGGGCTCCGGACCAGGGCGATTGGAAACATGACTGCCGAAACCAAGTATGGAGTGCACTGACACGATCAGAATACCATGTTTTTTCTTTGTTCTTCCTTCGTCCCCGTGAAGTAATAAGGCGGCACATCTCGACAAATTGATTTCGCCTTTCGCAGCTCTCTGGAAGATGGGGTGTCCTGGGTGGATTTTCCTGTAGTTGTCCCAGAAGCTTTGCCACTGGGTTGCCGACCGAGCTTCATCAGGCTCTGACAGCCCGGATAAGCTGAACCACAAATTGTTTCCCATAAGAAAGCGAAGCCATTCAGACAACAGAATCACTGGAACAAGCGCATTACCAACAGCAGCTTGTGTGAACTTCAAAGGCAGGGTCAGTCCTATGTTCCGCGTCATGCGGTGTGTATCGCGCTCACTCTGCGACTCACTACATGCAGCCATCAACGAAATGCTGCTGCTAGCAGCTGCCGGTACTTCTTCGATCGCAGCCCGGGCCGCCCGGACAGCGGAGACGCACGGGGCCTCGGCACGGCAAAACACTTTGTGAGGATAGCAAGCAGCAAGCAGAAAAAATACATGTGCTCGCGGAGCTGTGTGTGCATGGCACATGATAGGCACCTGCAACAGAAAAGCATGCAGCAAGTTTTTTGCCGCCGTCGAAATGCTGAGCTTTGGCAATTATATGCACAAATTATGAATTGCATGAGAACTCAGTTGCACACACACAGAAAGCCTGAATTACGAAACACATTTTTGATTTATCATGTTTAGTTAGCTAAATTAATATACACCGTATGCAAACATGCAAACACTTCGGGGTTGAGCGGGACATGTCTCTAAGCTGGCTTGTGCTTGAAACTCCTGTACACGATATATGTCATGTGAACCGCGACTTCAGTGCTGCGACTCAGGTTGTCTCCGCCCGATTTTATGTTTCGGCATCCAGGCACACCTGGGAAAGGAGGGTTGTCTGATAGGTTTTTGGTGTTCAATTCTGTAGGGCAGCTCATGATTTCTCTTTCCGGGACGAGGATTACAAGGGGTATTATGCGTATAATTGGGTAGGATTCTATGGTTTATATCGGCTTATCAAGTCGGGGCCCTCCGGAATCCAAAACCAGAGCCTTCCTAAAATCCTTCAGTGCGGCCTGTGACTTCGTTAAGAGTTTTATCCATCTGTGGTGCACAATGCCGGCAAGTGACTCTGGAACTTCTCGATCAAAGCCGCTTCCAGCATCGCCGGGGTGAACTTCTCGGGAGCCACAAACAAGATACACATAGAATCCCACTTGTCCCTCTCGTGTTTGTAACCATATTGCGGATTATCCCACCTCCTCGCTGCATCGTGCGTCATTCCGAACTTGAAGATCATGGGGCTATGCTTGGCTTGCAAGGATTCCACAGTCTTAATGCAGTGAGTAAGTACTCCACCCGCCGTTCTAGCTAGCTGTGGCAGCCGCCAGGTAATTCGATCATGAGCATCAATCGTCTGAAGCATATCCACCACATCTGGCACCAAGACTTCCTCCCCCAGGCTTGCACTTAGCCAGGCAGGTCTATGCTGTTGATTCTGCTGCTTCTGCGGCTGCATAGAAACCACTTTCGGAACAAGCTCAGTGAGGCTACCCAAGCAGGGTTTCCTTGACGTAACGGATGGAGCGGGCTTCTGCAGAGGATGTGGCCAAGGAAAAGCACCCTCATGTTCCTCGGTTCTATTGTCATGCAACTACATCAAACCGGTGACTCCCAAGCCGTATTAAGTTCGATCATGGCCAGTTTCGAAAGACAGCCAACTTTCCTCGCAATCAAGTGTCGGAGCGATGGCACGTCAGGAGTTCCCATAGCTCAGCATCGGTATCTTCAGCAACCATGGGGTCATCCATTTTAGGAGATGATAGGTTTATAAGCCAAAAGCTGTGGTGGCCCTCCGAACGACAACAGCTTCACGACTGGACTTGCTTGCCAAACCTCTGAGAACCTATGGGTGATCGGATTGCCAGGGTCCGGGCACCATCTCCGATATCTTTGACCCATCGGCGAAGCGCTGGTCCGGGACCTGGCAGACCCATGCACTTAAAGGGCACAGGTCGTCCCACACAGAGCTGCTTATCGAGCTATAGAGAAGCAGAGCCAGCATCCTAGCTTTTGATTTTTTGCCGGCAACGAGTTGCAAGCTCATCTCCCACTTCGTGCATCACTGCTAGAGCAAAGCATGGCAAGCACACCCTAATTTCAGCATGAACTACGGCGCTCAGCTTCTGAATCGCTTTAATATATCGATATGAGGACTCTAGCTAGCATAGGGGCCCAGGCACGTGTAGTTTACCGAAACAGAACAACCAAACGTACCTTGTAATTTATAAATGCATATATACCTACATATTCCTAGAATCATCAGAGGGCTTGCTGAAGCTTTCGAGCAACACTGGTAAAGCCTTCTTGAAAAGGCACAGCGTGGATCAAACCACACAAAACTAATCTCAAGACACACTAGCAAAATCACCGGCAGTAAGAGCTCCTAGGCTCTCTTGCGCTTCCGGGAAGCGCACTTGGCTGCTGCCTTGGCCTTGGGCTGGCCAGCAGGGTCGATGTCGTCGTTCTTCTCGATGTGCTTTTTGGCGTTCCTGTCGGCCAAGGGACGAGTTAAGGGTTTGTGTAGGAATCCCGGGCAAGTCCCAATCTGCATATATCATTTCGGGATGTTGCTATGGATACATAGGTAGATTAAAATATACATATAACATATGTATATATATATATATATAGATAGAGGGAGAGAGAGATAGTGAGTTAGTTAGTTAGTGAGTTAGATAGTTAGTTAGTTGGTTGGTTGGTTGGGTTGGTTGGTTGGTTAGTGAGTTAGTTAGTTTAGTTAGTTAGTTAGTTAGTTAGTTAGTTAGTTAGTTAGTTAGTTAGTTGGCTAGTTAGTTATCTAGTTAGCTAGCTAGATAGTTAGATGGACACAGATATGGTACATATAGTTATAGTTATATAGTTAGATAGTTAGATAGATAGATAGATAGGTATATACATATATATAATCATATATATGTATATGCACATAGCTAGCTAGCTAGCTAGCTAGCTAGCTAGATAATTCTGTATATATGTAAATAAACATATATATATATATAGAAGTATAACGGACAGGTGCCATTTGTGGTGTAGTGTAGATTATGCATATATATATATGTGGGTGTGTGTAGGTATATATATATATTATATATAGGGAGAGATAAGAAACCATAGAACAGCTATCGAGACAATGGTGCATGTCACGAAGCATCTGCCCAAGTAAACCCAACCCACTCTTAATCTATCCTGTTACAGCTACAAAACTACGGGCTTATAAAGGATATGCAGGACCTACAATTACACTAGCTAACACGGGAGGGCTAGGCCGGGGCTTAGCATAAAAGACAAGTGCCCGAACAACCCTTCCCCACACCCTGTGCCCAAATCCTGATCCGAAGCTCCGTTGCGGTTGCACGGCTTGACCTCAACATTCACAGTTGAGGCGGGAGAGTAGAGCGGTGAGACAGACAGACAGAGAGAGAGAGANNGAAAGAGAGAGAGAGAGAGAGGGAGTCAGGCGTGCACAAGGAGACCTAAAGCACCCATAGAGAGGCAGAGAGTTCCAAAAAAACCGTCGTTGTTTTAAGACTCTGGCACATACGTAGCCTCCTTCATGAGCTTCTCCGCACTCGGCCACCACCTAGGATGTGTAAGTTTTTTATGTTCATGCAGATATATAGGACTTATAGAGGTGTCATGCTGCTGGCTTGGTCATTAACTTAAGAAACTGAGACCCCGTCGCCTCACCAAAACCACTAACCTCGCCCTTGGCCATCTCCAAGTTGAGCCTGTCGTGCTCGGCTTCGAGCTTGGTGACGTGGTCATTGAGGCACGTCATATGCCTCAGGGAGGGCAAAGGAACCCGAGGTGATGTGTAAAGGCATGCATGATTGTTGCATTTTTGTGCATCCAATTCACTCGGGCGTGTCGGGACTCTTGCTGTAGTTCTTCTTCAAATCCTTGACCAAGCTTCTCAACTTGGAGGTCTTGGTGAGCAGGTTGTCGGTGAACTTCTGGAAGATGGCTTTGTGCTGCAGGGATCACACTAGTTTAGGCTTTATAAAGCCCAAGCATCCCCGTATAAGCCATGAACCCAATTTCGGTTCAGGGCTTTCTAAGGGGTCTATTTGGTTTCGGATTCCCATAACCCATCCAGCTCAAGCATTATTATTCATCAAAGTACGATATGCAATTAAAGCACCGTATAGGAATGTGTACTTCATGTGGTTCGTAGAAGGAGCTTATATGGGGGAATTTAACAAAGAAACCATCACAACGAAGCAAAATCAGAATTTACCTAGCAATTCGGGCCCCTAGCCCTATAGCCTCATGGATCGACTTGGTAGCATTGGCTGCTTGCTCCTGTTTCTTGGCATCATCGCGTGCCACCATTGCATCCACGGCACCGAAGGCGTTCTCGCCGAGCGCGGCTTCCTCCTTCGCCTGTGGCACACGACGGGCCAACATGAGGACTGCTCGCATGTGTTCCCATAATATGTAGATTAGCCTACCGGCCACCGGAACTTTACAGTGTTCATTGAAGCATAACTAAGCTAGCTATAGGTGTGGCTTTTTGGAGTTGGGAGGATGTTTGGAACGATAGGGTATTGGTCAAGGAAGATATGTATGCATGTATGCATGTATCTCTTATCACGGACTCCATGTCTTTCGTTCTCTTAGCTCCACATGCACATGCATATAAACATGCATATTATGCTTGTTATGACAGCTAGGCCGAGGTAGGCTGTTAAGATTCGGCAAAGCTTTCTATAATATTATTTAATGTACTACATGTACACATACATACACATCTATGTATGCATATAACAGATACCTTTGTGTGCCTATGTGTATGTATGTATGTTAATTGGTTCTACATAACACTACATGCATGTTATGTATATAGATATGTAGATATGTATATATGTATATGTATATGTACATGTATAAATATACACACCGACATACATGCATACATGCTTATATGCATGGCATATATATATATTATGCATATATATATATATGTATATTCACACATGGCAACTATGCGGTTCTGTATGGGTACCTGCCACCTGGCCTCCTTCTTGGTGCGTTTCGTCTGGCTCATCTCCAAAGCCTCCGATGACCGTCCCGTCTCTCTGACGGTGACCCAGTATTCCAGGGCCCCGTCATAGATATTCCTCCTGCAGGCTGATGCAGCACACAGGGAAAGACAGCACACATAGGAGATCCACAGTATTTAGATGCATGCACATGACATTGCAGGTCCAAGTGGCCGCACGTGGGTATCCGGGAAGCGGTTGCAGTAGGTCATTGCACCCGACACCCGGGTCCTTAGACATTCAGGGTACTTGGTACAGCTGTCTGATGGTCATGCATAGAAAGGTACGATCTGCTTTAGATGAGTGTCGTCGACCACTTCAAGTCGGTCTTCATTTCGGCTTCGGAGTACCACCCACTGTCCTTCATGATCTCCAGCTTCTTCTGCTTCTTGACAATGAGCTCGAGCTCGTTCAGGAACTTGTCCTGATGCTATATATACGCACGCACTATAGGCATTTCATTCTCAATAAATTTATTGAAATAGACCTCTGTCATATAGCTTGATATATTACTCAATTTAACATACATGCACACACACTCATATATATATATATACATATACATAAATATATATGTCATATATATATATAGAATAAGTATATTTATAAGAAAATATAAATATAAGTATATATATATACACATACATTTAGTCGTTTGCATTTAGTACCAGGCAAACCCAAGCCCGACTCCTTTGACCAGTTCACGTGCTGGAGCAGCTCCGCCATCTCGTCCTTCTCGTTGGTTCCCTTGCTCCAACGTTCCTTAACCCAGTCCGGCACGGCCAGGTCTGAGCGCTTTTTCTTAGGCGTAACCATCCGTCTCAGCCTCTGCTTGGCTGCGTTCTTGAGTAGTTCCTCAGATTCATACCAGGCCGGTTTACTACAGCCCTTCGGTTCTTAATGCTGTATGCATGGAGTATATTATAATCATGCAGCACAAGAAACCCGGCGGGTGAGTGGACGAAGAAGCTTACCATTCCTGCCTCTGCGGGGTTGCCCAGACCTGTCTCCCGCAACGACAGGACCCGGGGTATCGTCGTCCTCCTCATCCGCTTCTTCATCCTGCTCGCTATCCTTGGCTGGATTGTATTTCGGCAGAACTATACATAGGCTAGGTAGGACCTGGATCCCAGTAACACAACCCACACGGTTTCTGAACAATTCAGGCAAGCTTCAGGGCTGTTGTCGTTGGGAACAACGGCTTCACTAGGAGCTTTGGGAGCACGACCATCAGCAGTGTCACCACCACTGGGAGGTGGGGCAGCTGAATTCGGAGCTGCTTCGGGCATTGGGGCGGGCGGAGCAGGATTCGCACTGGGAGGTAGGCCATGAGCCGGAGCAGCACTGGGAGGTAGGGCATCTGCAGCAGGAGCAGCCTGCCAAAGTATATCTTAATCGCTACATTGCAAAGCAGCATCAGTGTGGCCCAAGGCACGTGAAGGTGGTCTGGATTGCCTCGGGGAGGCTCGGCGCTGGCAACCTCAAGCGGGGGTTTTGCTTAAAGGTTGTTAAGCAAGTCCTGGGGCGGGGCGATAGGCCGGGCTCATAGAGTCATAGAGGGCTTGTATATGTAGTCCGTCCGGGTTCATGGGTGTTTAGTCCGTATCTGGAGGGATTGCACGTATTGGGTTAATTAGGACAATGTCAGAATCGTGCACTAAGACTCGTCTTCTTTGTAGCTGCGATATGCTTTGGTCGGACCTCGGTTTCGTTGGAGACAAAGAGGGAAGGGTGTAATTTACATAGATGCATGAAACATATATGTCTGTAGATGCTATTTAAACTTGATGGATTGGAGAGCTTGAGATGCGGGAAGTTCGGAAGGCAAACGGGTGGCTTAGGTTGGTCTCATACACACCTACAAAGGTTCTGGATGCTACCTAGAAAGGGTATACTTGGGTTTCTTCACATGTGCCACGGTAGAATTAAAAGGATAGCTACAACAATTATGGGTTGTGTGGGGTACTGCGGATAAGGACTGCATCCTTCCAGAATCCACCTTTAAAAACTCGAAGGTGCATACTGTGTACGGATGTTTCACTGTCTCGCTGTCTCTCCCTGGCGATCTATGTCGCTATCACTCTTTATCTCTCTCTCTCTCTCTCTCTCTCTCTCTCTATTATATATATATATATGTGTGTGTGTGTGTGCTTGTGTGTGTATATGTCATGCACATGGGTGTATATATATATATGTGCATGTACGTATATTGTATGTATATACTAACCAAGACACATGAACAAATTTTTGGAATGACATATACAACATGGTTCATCCGGCTTCTGTGTACACCTTAGATATATATATATGTACATGTGTGTATATATATATACACATGCATGTATATATATATATATATGTATGTATGTATATGTATATATATATAGATGTATATACATGTATATATATATATATGTATTACACACACATTAAGTCCTCATCCCTGAAGCCTCGAACCGGCTTGCAAACATCTTGCAAGTCGAGGCACCGGAGTCGAGGGCGTGGGAGAACCTTCCAGGAATCCAGGAATAGTATCAGCTGTAGACACCGAAGAGAATGATCGCGCCAGGCCAGCCTGCTGATGGTTTTTTGCTGAATTGCATGTTGTGCACCTGCTCTTGCTCTGCATGTACCATGGTAGATATATACGCACACACCCAATCTGTGTTGCAACATGGCCTGGTTGTCCTCCTTTGTCTCCAGGCCGAAAGTAAGCTGGTTCTTGAGCTCCTGTGTGCCGGAAAGCAAAGCACAGCAAAGCACATCAGTGATGTGTTGCATGCATACATGTGCATGCACGCAAGCACTATAAATGTCTATGCTTAGAAGAAGCCACGAAGGAGAACATCAGTTGTACCGGCACATGTGCAGACACAGGCGCACATACACACCCACATGCACATGCCTGGCACTCGATCTAGCTCAGACACACAAACACAAACACACGCACACACAAACACTCGATCTTACTTAGACTTGCACACACTTACACACACACACACACGCACGCTTACTTTGACTGACGTGCAAGACTTGCATGGTCCTCTATCTCCCGAAGCAGCCTTTGCTCTTCCGCCTCCGGGGTAGCTTTCACAGCCTCGTTCGCGACTGCCCGCACCCCTTCCTGCAGTGTAGCACAGCTCCATCTCCCTGACATTTCGAAAACAAAGCTTCTAAAATAGAAGCTCTTGCCCTTGCTGGCTTGAGCTCAAGCGAAAACCCAGCATGTCACATTTGCACATATGCAGCAGACGACTCTGTGAGGCACGGCTGGCACAATGGAATGGTGGCTTCAGCAGCAATACGACAACGAGAGGCCAGATTTCTTTCTTCCGATGCGGACAAACCACACCAGCCACAAAGCGACTGTTGTCAGAACTTTCTTGGTTCTGAATTATGTCAGCTTAAAACGGTATGTTGGGGCATGCTTAAAAACCGGGTTGTGCAGTACGCTTTTTTACGGGGTCTGTATGGGTTTTTATGGGGTTTACACGCTGGGATTACGGGTTCCGGAAAAGTGGTGTGCAGCTACATTTTCGGGGTTGAGCGGGAAGATTTCGGGTTATTTCGCGAAGGTTTTGGTGTTTGTGCGGGTTTTTTTTGGGTTCCTAGCGCTTTTTCTCATTTTTGACTAGTCAATGATGAACCAGATGCTGTTAAGGAGCAACAAAAGTGGGTTGCGGTCGTATATCTAGCTAGTACGATTATACAAACTACGTCGGGAATCTCGGGGGCCACCAACATAAACGCTTTTAATAGCTGCAGAATCAGAAGCTGAGCCTGCGGGAAAACTTCGACAACTGATCCGGCATTCTGTAAGACATCGATCTTAATTATATCTAGTTTATGCATTCCTGGCATGAACTGGATTTGCTACACGGACGATCGATGTCAGAAGTGGGTCGATGTATTCCCGGGCAAAACGACCTACATGTGTGGCACATGACAGCGCCACTCTTCGGGGATGCGGAGCCCTTTCCCACCCCGCAAATATACATATACATTTGGAAGCAGAGCATTGCTGTAATAACCCTGCTCCTCTTCAAAAGCATCCTCCAAAAAAACCTTCAGGGCTGCTACTGGCTCTTCTGGATCCGGAGGACAACCCCTGGCAGTGGCCTTGAGCTCAGGCAAGATCTTCGCAACGGCCAGTCCGAATTGAACTGGATACTTCCTTGGGTAGCGGAGATTAATCGATCGGTATAGATTTATATAATCGATCTATATATAGTGGCAGGACCTTAGGATTCTAAGTACATTATTACAAAAGACGGATCGATAGAATACTAGCTTGAGTTTCCTGCTTCAGCTAGCAGCTATAACAGAACAGCACATACTAAAATCCTTTCGAAGCCTCTCCGTACCCTTCAACTGAGCAGTTCCAGAGAAGCGTTCCTTGCCACTCGAATGTTTCACCCGGGTGACCGTTTGGGCTTGACCCAGCTTGCACAACCTGCGTGTGGCCTGCACTTTATCTCGCTCCAGCTTGCGGATAGCGGGGGAATTGGAATAGGCATACTGGCGCTTCAAGGATGTGCCGAAATAGTAGCCCATGTACCAGCCAACTCTAGACACCTGGGGCTGTGGATTTGTCTAGTTTATAATATATAAATATATATATGTCTATATCTATCTATATTGCATGTATGGTGGTGCATATCATAGAATATGTACTATGTTTAACTTAGATCGGTTTACAAGCTCTCTAATTATAGTTTATTCCTTTCGATATCTTACGTTTTATAAAATTATATATACATGTGTGTATATATATATGTGTATGTGTGTGCGTATTATATATATATACATACACATCTATATATACACACATCTATATATATATACATGGATATTGCATATATGATTCAAAAGATCGATAGAATATATATATATACACATCTATACGTATATATATATATGTATATATACACCGAGAACTTAAATTGCTGAGGAAGCCACGGCAGCCACATCATCGTTTCGCACGAGCGACGTGCACAGGCCCCGGAAAGTTGGGTAGTATTCCACAGCAGACCCCCCAGGCTGCTCCAGGATGAAAGTTCCCCCCAATGCCACCGTCAAGGCACATAGGAGACAAACCCTGCATCACAATTCTTTCGGGGCTCTCGCCAGTCAGCGGCGACCGTACAAAAAAAAACCGCTAGCTAAACATGCAATTAGTGTGGGCGGGTTTCTAGGGTTTCGGGGTTATGTTATGCATGTATATAGATATATACATATATATATATGATACAAGAGAGTATATATATAATTAATATAGGCCGGGTCTGTAGGGTTTATAAAAAGCGGTAACAGCTAGCTACCCCTGTATAAGTGTAGAAAGGAAACATTAAGTCTATGTTGGCATGCCATATAAATACACCGGAGTATTTACAATAATTCCTATACTCTATATGAAATAATTTGTCAAACTAGCTTAGATCAAGATGCTTTACGTGTGTATACACAAAATAGAGATCGACCATCTTCCCAAGGTTTGCAAACTATAATGTATAGAGATCGACCGATATAGCTCCGATATTACTTAGCATGTTTGATGTACATTAGTTTAAATTAGTACAGACCCAGAAACAAAGCACACAGTACTGCTTTGCACTACTGCGTGCCTTTCGAGCATAAGATTACCCTCTTGCACATTTGGCCGGAAGTCGTGACCGATACTGGCAGAAGGGCTGCGACCAGAGGTCGCTGCGTTCATCGAAGAGAAAGAGGAGCACTTAAGGCCGAACCAAGCCACGAACTTGTAGGAGTGACACTTCAAGAGAAAGACGATCCCCAAACTTGGTTGCTCGTTTCGGTCTATGTGGTGCAAATAGGTGATCACTCCACACGAAGCCAATCAGAAGTGCGAACCCGCAACCCCCTAAAAGGGCCTGGTAGAGTAATGTGTTGATCGAACTAGCAACATATACACCTAAGACCCCGATTGAGCCCAGCACCGTCACTACTTCATATCACTGGCCTTCTTGCACTCTCTTTCTCTCTCCCTCCCTCCCTGTCTCGCCTTTGCTACTTTTCTACTTTACATTCTTGTTGGCCTCTCTAATTATGGCTGTCCTTATAATTGCTGTTGAGAACGTAGTCTTCTGGTCCGGTTGTCACTCTCTTCCTTCTCTCTCTCTCTCTCTCTGTGCCGTTCCCTAAGACCGGATATTCTTGTCGTTTGGACCACCTGGAAGACCTTATGCCGTCCAAAAGCCAAAAGCTATACTAAGTTACACGACAGTAAATCAATCTGGATAAGCCAGGCAGCCAGAATCCCGCAGGAGTTCTTATGTCCATGAAGTTCGTTGTACCC
>CAJNJA010025809.1:0-32360 GCA_905231915.1 Symbiodinium necroappetens | reverse complement strand
AGGAATATACCTTAAGTCAGAAGATTGAGACCCCTCTAGTTTAAGGTCTATGCCTTAAAGAGGATTGTGCCTTAAACCATGTTAACCATACTATTAAGGACCCTATAGTTACTATTCAGGTCTGTTCCTTACTATACTAAGGAGTCGTAAGCTTTCTGTGCAGTCTTCATACCAACCAGGGGCCCACCCCAAAGGACCTGGCATAAGCAAGTTACAAGGATATCGGTGTCTGAATTATCGCGCCTCACCATAAGGGGATTATATGGGATATCCGCATGAGGCCCTAGCAACACCCTTCATGCAACGGCCAAGGAACAGGAATCGTGATGAGCTTGGTGAAGACGATGTCGTTGGCAATGATGAAGACGATCCAGTATATTCGTGAAGATGTCCGTGATGAGTGTTTGACAGGGCGGGGCAGACGACGAGATCACGAGATCATTGTGGTGATGATGACTGTGGTGGACATGATGACAGCTGCAGGGCCATTAAAATAGATGCGGTTGAATTAGAGTTCAGGGCAGGGTGACATCTTAATACTCGTGATGCCATGGGTGGTGCATGACGATAGGGGGGGGGGGGGGGCAGTTTCTACGAAGGCTTCTTTCCAGCTCGCACGTGCTTATCAGTTAAACGCTCAACCCCTAAACCGCTGCACCACTAAACCCTCAAACCCCTGCAGACCCAAAACCCCAAGAAACCTAGGAAGAGTTCTACAGAAACCGCCTGATGTCCTCGGCCAGAAGCCGTTTCGCTGCTTTCCCAGGCGCCTGGTTTTGCTATCATCGGTGTCGCAACTTGCTTTTGGCGCGCGGCTGACGCAGGCCGGGGGCTCACAGTGCGGCATGTTGCTGGNNTGGCCCAGGGCACTCAGCTACTAAGCATTCCTGCTGCTTCATGCTTATTTTCAGTCTGGTTAAAGTTGCCACAAGTACAGTTGTCGCACTTGAGCATGCTTATTTGAAGGTACTGCTGGCACTGAACTGGTGCAGATGCAGATATCCTGGTCCTAAACCCTGAACCCTGGCCACCACGAAACATAGGCACTGCTTCGACAACGCCAACAGCCCAAATGATCGCCGAAGTAGCAGAGCTTGTACCTGTAGTCTCCATCGTAGTTCCTTGTTTTGGTTTATCCAATTTGATTATTTAGAACCTATAAGGCAACCCCCGAAAAGGAACTAGAATGGAGATTGCGACTGTGGTTGTCGGTTTCGGTGAGTCAGACGTCGTCCTCTCGAGTTGTGACCTCGGGCCCAACAGCAATGACCGTAGCCAGAGAGCACAATACCCCTCGGTTCAGGAACACAGCTTTGCCCAGATGCAGGTTCTTACGATCCAGCATTCTTGTCTGGATAGCTTGACGAAACAGGCTCTGTAAATATCGAGTATGCAAAGTGTAAAGAAATAACCGGCATGGTCACCTTCACCGCCACACAGAGTGTGTAGGTACACATGCCACATCGAAATAAATCCTAAACCCCAGGACAGCGAATCTCAGGAGATTGGGCGGACAGGCAATCTGATTACATCTTGTATGGGACAGACCCTCCGCTGACTCCTTTTTATAAAAATACTGATAACAATTTAATAATAACAATAATAACAATAGTCATAGTAACATAATTATGCCTCAGGAAACTTCCTAACAGCGTGCGGATTGTGTGAAGCCTTCGGGCACATGGGCCGACATGCACGAAGTCTCGTATCTATGGCAAGACCGCGGAGAGCTCCCCAAGAAAGAAGGGCAGGGCGGAGGATGCTGTGAAGGGCATGAAGGGCTAGATGGGACTCCTGCCTGGGGAGGACACTCGCCTGCGACAACAAAATCTGAAGATCACCGGCTTCGCCCGGCTGCGGAGATGGCAATCCGCCCTCGGCCTCTTGGAACGGGGTGTGCTGGCTGCAGGCCTGCGACCAGACCAGATCACTTGTGGGGCTGCCGGCACCGCATGTCAGCAAGTAGGAGTCTGGTCTCAAGCTGGTTTGCTTCTGTGGAAGATGCGGGTGCTATTGTTGCCTCCTGACGAGATCACATACAGCATTCGAGTCGACACATATGCCAAAAATGCACGCTGGCAGATGGCTCTGGAGACTGTGGGAAACTGCAAAGAGGTCGGACTCCGTCCCAACACTGTTACTCTAAGTGCTTTGATAAGTGCATGCGAGAAGGGCACCCGTTGGTCTCTCGCATTTCGGATGCTGAGGCAGATTCAGGCTTCAACGATGGTGGCAAACCGAATCAGCTACAGCGCAGCTGTTAGTGCTAGCGAGAAAAGCTGCCAATGGCAGCAGGCATTGTTCCTCTTGCTTGAACTCTGTGGAAGTCGGGCAGCGCCCAGTGAAGTCACCTACGGTTCTGCTGTTAGCTCCTGCGAGAAAGCTAGCGAGTGGCAGGCGTGTTTGGGGCTCTTGAACCACATGGTAAAGCTCTCGACGTTGCCCGACGTCATCACTTACAGCGGAACCATCAGCTCCGGTGAGAAAGCAATGTTCTGGGACTGGGCCTTGCAGATCTTTACTAACCTAAAGACTGCAGTTCAAGCCGACGTCGTTGCATGCAGCTCTACTATTAGTGCTTGTGAGAAGTGCGGGCAATGGGAGCAAGCACTGCACCTGCTAGGAGACACGTCCGAAACGATCAGACCTAACGAGTATACGCTCAGTGCATGCATCAGTGCCTGCGAAAAAGCTAGCAGATGGCAGCTTGCCCTCCGTCTGCTGGCAAGGATGGACGGACATGCTTTGCCCCCCAATGGCCTCTCTGTCAATGCTGCCATCGAGTCGTGTCGCAAAGCACTGCAGTGGGAGTGCGCATTATGCCTGCTGGCGGAGATGTCTTCCAGGTCTCTGACAGACGCGGTGACCTTGGAGGCTGCAGTAGAGTGTTGTGCTGCAGCCAGTCAGCAAGGCCTCGTTCTGGTCCTATTGGCCCAGCTTTCACGAACATCAGCGCTCACATGCGGGGGTCCACGAAACAGAACTAAGCTACGCCTCGTTGACCAGCATTAATGGGGTCTCGGCCCATTCTCAAGCCCTAAACTTTCAAACCCTAAATTGACCCCTAAACCCTGAACCCAACGCAAGTCAGCTCCGTCGAAATGTGACATTCAAAGATGTAGCCGATCCCCGCGAAACAGTACTGAAGGTGATAGAATTCTGATGGTACAAAACAAGTACGAAATCAAAGGAATTCCCGGGTGCTTCTTGGAGACGCAAGATCCCAGACCAATGCTCCGTCCCATCATGCTGACTCAGAGCCTCAAGTGTATACTTCGGTCTGGGTTACCTTCTTTCAGGATCAACACCTGGACTGATCAACCAGGACAGGAGGTAACAGCTTCGGGCTCAGCTATGGGCTATGTGCCCAGAATCCATAGAAGCGTTCAAGCTTCAAGCCATCTAAGGCCTCCCTCTCTCTCTCTCTCTCTCTCTCTCTCTCTTTCTCTTTGTACACACACACATATATAAATAAATAAATAAATATATATATATACGTGTATACGGTATACGCACATCGATTTAATTAGGAACTGTATGTGTATATGCATAGACAGAGATAGGTAGAGATAAATAGAAATAGAAATAGGCACAGAGAGATGTGCTGAAACTGAAACCTCTCCTTGCCTTTGCTCTTTTGCGTCGTCTCTTGTCGCAGGGGAAATCGGAAGAGCATCGCCATGATCAGGACATGGGTTGCCAGCTGCATGGTTGGTGGGCGCTTGTAGGGCGTGTCTTGCAACCGGGTTCACAGCCGATGTCTGGCAACAATCTATGAACGATGGGTGTCTTCATTGTTCGAGGCTTGAATGTGGGCGGCGATGTAATGATGGGTTCGATCGTTGCTGCAAGGTGTAACCACTGTATCTAGGAACAAACTTGTTTAGACGACTCTTTTCAGGCGCATTGGTCGTTCTAGGTGTGTCCAAGTAGTGAGTCCCAGGCCCCAGGTGCTGAACCTTGAAAGTTCAATTCATCAACCCACAACATCCCTCAACGCTTAAGTCTTTACACCTTCCACCCTGTAAGCCCCAAACCCTGAACCCACTTGTACCTGGCTGCTGTCGTGGTCCAACAAGGGGCATGTAGGCGCAGACAGTTAAAGTGAAAGCATTCATCTGTTTTGTTTCAGCTTTCCGGTAACAGTTACCTATATAGCACAGGGTTATTTCGATTCTCTCCACCCGTCCCTCACGCCATGGCTGTACATAGGGAGACCAGCACCTGGGCACGCGCGATCGATGGGTTGGAGCAGCTGGCCACTGCCTCCTTGCGACTGACGGCGAAGAGTTTCGGCATTTCCATGGCCAGCTGCATGAGGCAGAAGCAATGGCAGCAACCCCTCCACCTTCTTCGAGATATGAACTTCAGCCACCCTTCACCCAACTTGATCACCTTCAACTCCACCATCAGCGCCTGTGGTACGGAACACTGGCATTTCGCCTTGGATCTCCTTTCAAATCTCCAAAATCAGCGGTTCGTCCCTGATGCCTTCAGCTACGGTGCAACTGCCGCTGCCTTGCAAGAGGGTCCCTGGCAGAGAAGCCTCTCTCTTCTGGAGGCGCTGAAATCCGTCGTAAGTCCATATCTTGCAAGATCCCTTAATCAAAGAATATACCTTACATCATATTTGGAATCATATCATGCTTTCCGGTATATTCCTTAATCAGCAAAAAGCTATTGGGAGATGCCGGAAGAGCAGTGTGAGTACGTACGGTGTATATATATATATACCTCATTCAGGAACTAGGTTCGATAGTACTTGGGGATCGGCATTTATCCCTCAAGTCCTAAGCCGTCAGGCGCAACCCGCACACGCCTTAGACGCCCACACGGCTACACTTCCCTACTGTACGAGTCCATGTACCCAAAATAGTATGTACTTTGGCCTTAAAGTACCCAATTGGAGACGACGTTTGGGACATGTTACTATTTGGGTACCTGCACCGATTGGGTATAACATGATGCAGGTGATGCCTGCGGCCAGCATTTGGCCCAACAAAGTGGTCGCCGGCCCTGTCAGACATTCGGGCTTACCTTACGCTACTAAAACCTACTTGTTGTTGCGGGGCCCTTATGAATTCTATATATTGGGATGTCTAAGAAGAGGTTACGAAAACTCTGCATCATCAGGTTTTTGGTAGTTTTTGTAGGATTTAAGTAACTCTGGAGCTTCGGGCGTCTAGGGTTTACGTTTGGCAGTTGGTGTTTCGGATCTTGCTTCCCCGCCCTCGGGCATGCTAAAATTCCCTTGTTGCTTGCTGTTTTTTGGTTCATGCACTTTCCATCTGAGAAAGACGCAAAAGAGACGTTGCAGGTTTCCTTGCGAGGGAAAATTTGTTTTTACTACTACCGCCTTTCCTTTCATGACATTCCTTTTTGGTTCGCAAACCTGTTGAGAGTTTGTTTTGCATTGCACCTTTCAATCGCAGTAGCCTGCTCATTGGGGCAAGTCCGTTTTCTATTCCAAACCTAAAACCCTAAAGTGCAGGTTCTAAGATAGGCTTCTTGTCCATGGACTTCGGCCAGGGCCTGCTAGCAGCAGCCCTAAAACCAAAAATGATGGAGTTCAGGGTTTAGGGGTTAAGGTTGGTAACTGTGCAGGCTGTTGCAGAGCTTGCTAGGCTTGTTCTACAGTCGGGTTCCTCGTACGAGGATTTTATCAATCTCAATCTCAGTAGACAAGAGCCAGTAGAAAGCGAGGTTTACACCTCTGCTGCGAGCGGACCTGCGAATGCCACACAGTGGAAGGGGGCTTTCTCACTTCTAGCTGCAGCAGGCACCTCCAGACATGATCCCGACCAGCTCACCTACACATCCAGCATCGGAGCTTGTGAAAAGGCCGGCTTCTGGCAGTTAGCCCTGCAAGTCCTTGCAGCCATGGCTTTCGGTCAAGTGAAGCTTCACACCATCATCTGTAATGTGACCATCAGTACAGCTGCAGCAGACTGGCAAGTGGCATTTCAGCTTTCTTCTTCTTTACCAATACGCAGTTGTGTGCCTGACCAAGTTACCTACAACGCCACCGTGAGTGCCTGCGATGAAGAAGGTGCTTGGGCACAAGCAGTCTGCAAGCTGACAGAGATGCCACATGTGATGGTAAAGCCTGACATCATTACATTCGGTTGCTGCATCAGTGCCTGCGAAAAGTCCAGCTTCTGGCAGCTCGCAGTTCACCTGCTCGGGATGCTGCGCGGCAGGCGGCTGCAATCAAACACGGTCACCTACAACGCTGCAATCAGTGCTTGTGAGAAGGGATGGCAGTGGCAGAAAGCCCTTGCCCTGCTTTTCGAGATGCACTCTGCCAGGCTGTCTCCAAACGAGATTTCCTACAATGCGACCATAAGTGCAGCTGAAAAAGCTGCAAGGTGGCAGTGGGCCCTGACACTTCTGACCAAGATGAGACCATCAAAGCTGAGACCAAACACAACCACCTTCAGTGCCGCCATCAGTGCATGTGAGAAGGGACTCCAGTGGCCCTGGGTGTTATGCCTGCTTATCGACATGCACCAGGTCAGTGCCATTCCCAACCGGATCACCTTCAATGCCGCGCTTTGCTCGTGTTACCGGGCCGATCGCTGGCAGCTTGTGTTGCAGCTGTTTTCAGATATGTTATCTGCGCAAATTTCTCCCGATGAAACGAGCTTCAACTGCGCCATGGGATGTTGCGAGTCGTCGTCCAAGCCAAGGGAGGCTCCTGAACTACTGCAGGGCTTGGCTGGGTCAGCCATGCTTCTGCCGCTTCTAAACCCCAAGCCCTAGACCCTAATTACCTGCGAAATGGTCCGTCATGCAGAGCTCAAGAGAGTGAGGCTGTCATGAGGGGTGGTTCGCCATCATCACCCTTTTGTTCTCAGATAATTAACCTTCGGCTCCAGGTTTGTATGGGGGTAGGGAAGCTTGAGCGAAGTGGGTTAATTCGGTTCGAAGTCTGGGGGTGCGGGTGAGAAGAGGAATCATAAACGCCCCGAGCTTATCCCACGTGCAACCCAGTCTCCCATGTCGTGTGATCTGCAAGCCCTCAGACGGGTGACAAAGCCCAGCAAAGTGCTTCGACTCAAAACCGCCCGCTCTATTTCAGAGGCCAGATTATATGAAATCCTGTCAAGCCCTGTAGGTATCCCGACAAAGCCCCGCAACCATTCCTTTAGACCAGGCACACTCTGAAATCTTAGCCGACAGTCTACCAGAATAGCCCCACCACCTCCTTCACCCAAAGAGTCCATGTGCCCACACAGTAGTAGATACTTTAGACCCCAAAGTACCCATATAGGGATTACTTCAAGGCCAAGGAATATGCTATTTGGGTACGTGCACCCGTCAGGGACAGGGCAAGTGGGCTGCGGCAATCAACTAAGGGAGCCATTTGGTCTTGAAGCTGATCCGAAATCCCGATGATAGGCAATGATAGGGAGACTGCTACTGCTACTGTGGGGCTTACATGAAGGTCCGAGATCTTCTGAAACGCCCATATCGTAGGAGTGGACAACCGGAACTTCGAGAAGACTTCCACTACGGGCTACTGAATGTAGCGTCCTTCTTGCTGACCCTCAACCCTAACCGCCCAAACCCTAAACCCCTAGCCCCACGAAATCTTTGCATCCGCAGGAGCACTTCAAGGAAGTGATTGGCGAGGCCGGTGTTGTTGCTTTCGTAAGTCGGTAAGAAGCACCGAAACGGTTCAAAGGAGCCCAAATACCCTAAACCCTAAACCCTCCGCCTTCGGTTTTGAAAGCAACCTTGTCTCGAGTTTAAGGGTTTTGGACGGAGCTTTGCTATGAAGAGCCTGTAGCCGTGAGGGTTGAGCAGCTTGTTTTGTCGTATAGTTGTTCACATTAGTTCTGTGTGTATGGATGGGTTTATCGTTATTTTTGTTTGTTATTGTTTTTTCTCAGGGTGCTTGTTAAGCTCAAAGCGATGGATGCTTAACGAACCAGGAATAGTGGCGTGCACGCGAGGGTGAGATGGTTCTTTTTGGGTCGATGCAGCACTAGGGCTGTCGTTCTTTGCATTTGGAGTCCAGGTATGTTGAGAGGCTAGAATATTTTTCGTGTACCGCTTTTCGAGATGGCTCCAGCCCCATCCGTTTGATCTTCCAAGCTAGACTTAGTTCCCCAATACCCAACCCTTAAACTTTGAATGTAGTGGTCTTATTGGGGAAGTAAGTAGATGGGCGGGGAGCACCGACAAGCACCTTTAGCATATCTCTTGAATGCCGGAAGCGAACCGATGGAGTTGGTGAATCAGCCTTAGGGACCAAGGCAGGGCTTCGAGGAAGCGTTCACCTCTAGACAAGCCTGTCCTCCACCTGTGGTCTCCATTTTAGGTCCTTCTTGGGGCCTTTTTTATAGGAGACTATAGGCAACTCTGATGGACGATGGGCGGTGTTGATGATCAGGCGAGCCGGGACGCTCCTCAGACCAAAAGCAAAGAATAAGAGTCGAGGAACCGAATCAGTCCGTTAGCCGAGGTGCACTGGGCGCGTTGGGCTGGAAGCTGCAACCAAGGTCCCAAACTTCAAAGCCTTGCACACCTTGAAGTCGATCTTTGTGTGACAACTTTGAATCCCCAGTTAAACTTAGAATCTTGCACCCTGATCACCTAGCAGAAAGCTTCATCAATCTAGATGCCTATGCTTATACCCAGCCGAGAAGTTGGCAGAGCCATGAAACCCCTAAACCCCAAACCTTAACCCTACTGTTGATGATATAAATCCTGCATTACCTTAAGGACCCTAAACTATGGGAGTTATGGAATCTTCCTTATTATGGGTACTGCAGGATTTAGATCATCAGCCCTACCAACCATTCAGGTGAAAGCGCTCTGCACTGCGAAGGCTGTGCAGGGCATGTGTCAAGTCTGGGAGCCAAGTTTCACCGGGAAGCCGGAGTTTAGATCTCGTCTCCTTTTGACGTCTTCTTTAAGGTTTAGGGTTTAGGGCAAAGCCTAAACCCTAAGCCCTAAAGGGCATAGTATATGAATGCCTGAGTTATTGCCAATGCTTTTCCTCAGAGCTCCTACACTAGGCCTATGACCTATGACCCTTTATTCTAATGAGCATGGCCTGTACATTAGTCAACGCTTCTTGCTCATTTTCGGGCTTAGCCGGGCCGCTTCAACATAGGAGGCCGTTAACCCCATAGTTTGGGATGCATAGGGTGCTGCAGCATCTTGTACATTGACATGGGTAGTTCTCTACTCTAGGGGCCCATTTTCAGTCCCCCAAAAGACTATGGCACCCTTATAACCACGACCCTGAAAAGGATTCTGATTTAGAAACCTACCCACATCGATAGTACCTATCTTCTCCACTGTAGTTCTTGTTCTCGGTTGACCGGTTTTTATTGTGGGATCCTAACCATAAAACTTGGTCAGCGCAAACATGGAGGTGGATTGCAGAATTCTGAGAAGACAAAACTATGAGCATGGTCCTTAATCGCATTATACCCATAGGCTAAATGGTAGTTCCTTCTCGTGCTTTATATTTAGGATCCTATAAGGTAATCCCAAAAAGAAACCACAATGAAGCGAGTCTGGCGTTTGCGATTCATGGCAGGGCTTTGGGTTTAACGCGTGGAGGGGTTGAGGGTTTCGAGTTTAGGGTTTAGGGTTTAGGGGTTTAGGGTTCACGCAGCGACTTTTGGGAATGACAGCACTTTGTGTCATGTTAGGGTTTAGGGTAAGGGGGTCTTAGGGTTTAGGGGTTGTGCAAGCCAGATAACACCGTGTAGAGGACTTGTACCAGAACCTACCCCTCAGACTTGCACCGCACCCAGAGCTCTAAAGCCAAATTCCCGAGCCAACCCGAATTTAAACGGTTTGGGGTGTAGGGTTTCGGGTTTAGGGCTTAGGGCCCGAACGCCCTAAACCCTAAGCCCTGAAGCCTCAACCCCTGTGGCTGTACCGCCGAGGTCCTGGGCCCTGAAACATCGGAGACTGGCGAGGTGACGTCTCAAGGTTTAGTTTAGGATATAAAGTACCAGTTTGGGGGGCTTAGGTACTGGGCCTAAATCTTAAGCTTTTTAGGACATTCATGGTCTTGCGTTTAGGGGTTGGGGGGTTCTGAATCTAGAGGCTTTCGTATACTTTCAATCGAGGGTCCATTCCGAGGGTGTAGAGTCTCGGGTTCTGTTATTCAGGATTTTGCGTCAGGGGTTTTAGGGCCAGGGTTCGGGAAGTTTATAACGGAGAGTCATGAAGGCATTGGAGTTTGGGTCTCGGGAAATTGCAGGTGTTGAGCTCTTTTGAGTTTGGGATTTCAGCAGAGTTTTGAGGGCGACTGTTTGAGATTCTCCTGGCAGAGTTTTCAGGGCATGGGTTGTTTTGGTTCCTCAAGTCAGAAAGGTCCTGCACAGCAGCTGCGGGCGAACACAATGCGAGACAAGCTGACTGACTTACCCTGAACCCTAAACCCTTGACCCTCAACCACTAACATCCTAAACCCTAAGCCCTCAAACCCTAAGCCCTAAGCTTACCTTAAACCCTACGAGCAACTTTGAAGAGCAGTTGGGGGAGATTCCTTGATTGGGGGGCTGCGTTTGATTTCTCGTCCTGGTGCTCGGATGAAGAGGCCGACACCGGCATCGAAAACCATAAACCCTGCATCCTACAACCACAACGTAAGCCATCCGAGGAATCCCTGCATCTAAAGTCTAGCACAGACGAATGTTCACTCGCGCTTCCTTTTGTTCGACTGTCTCTTCGTATCGGACAGCCACTTGTGAACCATGCCTGCAATTGACTTCTCGATTTGGCCGGCTGCATCGCAACCGAGCTCATCTGCAGGAAATGGCGCATTCCTCAGGCTCTTAAATTATGGTTAGGGCTGTTGTTTTCGGCTTGAAAGCTTTGGTCTAGGAGTCTAGGGTGTTTCAATGCAGGATTTCCGGATGTGAAATGAGCTGAAGTCTATGAAGATTGGGAACCCTAAACCTTAAACCCTAAACCGTGACTGGGTTTAGGGTTTAAGAAGATTGGGTACGCGTGTTCGATGGCTTCAGGCTTCGCAGCGTATGCTGAGGCCTCAAAGCGCTAGGGTTTATAGGGTTTAGGGTCCATGTTAGACAGGGTTTACGGTTTAGGGTTTAGGGTCCATGTTACATAGGAATCACAATATATACCGAGGCTTTAACGGGCTTAGGGTTTAGGGTTTGGGGTCAGCACGTGTTTGCAGGAGCCGGGCTCCAGCATCAGCAAACTGGCGTCAGCTCTGGCCATTTCCACGGAGAAGGCCAATCGAACTTCGGACCCTAAACTTGTCCTAAACCCTAAACCCTAAACAACCCTAAACCCTACGCCCCTTAAACCCTAAAGCTCTAAGCCCCGGAACCCCTAAACTCTAAGCCCCGACACCCTAAACCCCTAAAGCCTCTACAAACTAGGCCCTAAATCGCAACCCCTATAGACGCCGAGCACCACCTCTTAAGGAGCCCCCTAAACAGCCCCTGAAACCTCAATGTCCGTAGGTTTTGGGGGCCAAGGAGCCCCACAGCAAACCGGGTTTAGGATTTAGGGTTTAGGGTTTAGGGTATCGGGGCTACAATCCCCCTATACCCACCTCCACAAGCCACCAAAACCTACTTTTCTGCAGCGCCCCCATAACTTCTATGTTTACAATAATCACCTTCCGGATGGTAGGGTTATGGTAGTTCAAGGTGTATCCTATAGACCCTAACCAAACGGAGCCCCAGAGTGAGCTTCTTGGTTCCGGAGTGGAAACCTGCATTACCTTAAGGACCCTAAACTATGGGAATTATGGTATATTCCTTAGTTTGGGTAATGCAGGGTTTATATCATCAACCGTATCATAAGCGAACTACTAGGGGAGTTTGGAGTGGAGCTATATAAACCTTCAGCAAGTCTGAGACGATCTGGTTTACATGGCTTTTCGGGTTTATGGGGGTTTGCTACGCTTTTCGCGGATCAGGGTTTTACAGGGTTTAGGCTCAGGTGTCAAGACGCCGCGAGCATGAGTGACAATCTATGGAGGTACCAAGGGAAGAGGGCACTCTAGGAAAGGTATCTGCTTGTTTACCAGGGGACATGCCCTTATGTTTTCGGTACATCAGTGCTCTAGGCACGCTTTAACAAAGCAAAGCTGAGGTGCCAAAGAAAGCTAGGAAGAGGCTTGGGAGCAAACCCTTTCAGGACGCGGGGTTTCGGAATTGCAGAGTTCAGGGTCCAGGGTTCAGCATTCCTGATAGAGGCCTTCATGCCTTTCGTCTCATGCTAAAGCGTAGAGGGTGGGCCCGGGCGAACTCTTAGCCATGAAAGGGTTTAGGGTTTAGGGTTAGAACAAAGAGCATTAGACCGGTCCTGACGTCCCGCTCCTCAGGTTTGATTCCCAGTCCTTGGGGTTTGGGGGCTTGGGGGGTTTCTTACCGTGTTCAGGGCCCTAAACCCCAAACCCTTTTTCGGTTCCTAAACCTTATAAACCCTAAACCCCAAACCCTTTTTAGGTTCCTAAACCTTAGAAACCCTAAACCGCAGACCCTTTTTAGGTTCCTAAACCCTAAACACCTGAAACCCTTTTTAGGTTCCTAGATGCGCCCCGGCTCCATGCCCTCGCCTGCGAAGGTCTGACGACCCCACCCACCGCTGGCTTAAGGTTGAACAACTCAATGTCTAAGCCCGGTATTTATAGTGCTTGAGAACAACTTCAGGCTTAATGCCTTATCCTGAACTTATCCTGGCAAGTATAGCGCTTGATACGGTTGATGATATAAATCCTGCGTTACCCACAACAAGGAATAGTCCAGAATTCTCATAGTACAGCGTCCTTAAGGCAATGCAGATTTATATCATCAACAGTACTAAGTATGAATGTATGAATGCAAAACCCTCGACCCCAAACTCTGACCAAGCCCGAACTCCGAGGTTGTTTTAAGCGAAGACGAGCCCTGATCTCAACTTCCAAACCTTAAAAACCATGAGGAATCCTCTCCCCAAGGGTCCATGTACCCGAATTAATTATATATATATATACATACATATATGCATATATATATACACACATACATACATACATACATACATACATACATACATACATATTCTTTGGCATTAACCTAGTCTCTATCTAGGTGCATTAGGGCCAAAACTTACATCATACATCTACTACATGGGTACATGGACCCTTATACCCTAACCCCTAACACCTAATGGTACTTACCCTTATGGCACCCTTAAAGGAACCCTTGAAGGAACCCTTAACGGAACCTTTACAGGAACCCTAGAGGCACATGGACCCGTAGGACTGCTCGGCCCAAGGCCCTAAACCCTAATCCCTGAGCCCTGTACCGGTTCAGGGCTTATAGGGCTCATAGGGCTTATAGGGTGTACAGGGCTTATAGGGTTGATAGGGCTTAGGGTTGATAGGGTTTAGAGGGTTTATAGGGTTCATAGGGCTTATAGGGTTTATAGGGGTAGGGTTGACAGGGTGTAGGGTTTAGGGTCCTGAACCCTAAACCGCTCTAGCGAAGTGTGGGGCAGGCCGAGGAGTTCCTGAGCTTCCTGGGGCTCACAGGCGCCAGGAATTGTGGTTTTCCCCGACCTCCCACCTGAGTGTGCGGGTGTCCGTGTGCGCGTGTCTTTCTTACTTGTAATGATGGTCATATTAGTTTTGATGATACTAAAAAAGGATACCAATAGGAAGAAGAAGAAGATTAGTATTGAAGAAAAATTGAAATGGGCTTAGGGTTAGGGTTGGGGTTCTGGGCACTTCAGAAGGGCTGCCTTTCAGGAGTTGGAGGGTTCTTGACAGCGCGTTCTGTTTCTTTGCAGTGTTGTGGGGCTCGAGGGGTTCGAGGTGGCTCAAGAGTTTGAGTGGAGCTTTCGAAGGGCTGTGTGGATTGAGCCTTTTGCAAAAGGGCTTAGGTTTGTAAGTCTTGAGAACTTGCTCCGAGCCTCCCTACAGAAGTCGAGATGCAACGATTTGCTCACCTTGCTGAGAGACCTTCGGTTTTGGGGGTGTTGGGATGTGGGATCACGGGTTGAAGGGGCCCAAGAGCTACACCGCAAGTACGATGGCTGGCTTGATGGTTGGCGTGTAACTACCTTTATAGGAACCTGGAACCTTACAAACCATGAAGCCTTCACAGCAGTTACAGTTAAGCTTCTGCTGGCGACCCCATGAACCATGGAGCAGGCTACACCGTGGACTGCGAGGAGCTTTGCCAGGCACCTCGACTCTCAGGTAGTTAGGAGCTAGACTCGACCCTAAACCCTAAACCCCTAAACCCCTAAACCCTAAACCCTAGGTGATTAGGTGCAAAAGCTTCAGAGTTGAGGGGTTTAGGGTTGGCACGTAAACTTTGAACCCAACGCCCCCAAGCTGATGGTTCTACATCGGGTGACTGTAATTATGTATAGGGACAGGGTCGCTTCCGGTCTTGATGTCTAGAGGAGTTACAGTAGGGAGTTTGCGCGCATAGACGTCACAAGCGTGGTTTTGATTAAATGTCTCTGCTGCCTGTGCGATGATCTCAGAGGCATTATTCCGAATCCGCCGAATCCTACTGAGTGCCAAGCGATCTAAAGTACAGCTTGGGTTTGTTTGATGGTTTCGGGTGGAGGGGCTTCAAGCTTGAGGGAATGAGTCGAGGCTGGGGGTTTCATGGGCTGGCGGTGGGGTCTAGCTTCTGTTTTCTTGCACGCTTCCCAACACTTTGTCCCGTCTGAGTTTTGTAGATCGCGACTCTAAACCAAAACCCTTGCCGTCCGAATGTCTGCACGCCAAGTCCGGTGGACCCGTCGAAGTCCGACAACCTATCCTAAAATGTTCTTGCATTCCTACCATGTGGGGGAATCCGAATATAGGGGACCCTAATATACTACCCTATATAGTAGGATCCTTAGTATAAGGCCCCTAGAATAAGGTACCCTAATTTCCGGAAGCTCGCATATAGTCATATAATATATGCGGCTGGTGGAATAAGTTTAGCATCGTCTCAAGTACTGTAAGCTGCATGGGGGGTTCCAGTATATATTCCTTATATCCTAAACCCTCAACTGTATAGAGGCTCTTTAATTCAGGTGTGTGTTTAACCGAATAGAGGCTCTTTAATTCAGGTCTGCGTTGATTTCCTTCCTCATTTCTCAGATGAGCTGTTTATGATTCATGCTTGCAAGACATGTCCGACGGCACTCATGTTGCCTGTTCTGAGTTCGGGATTTTGGGTCCAAGTTTTAGACGCAATCGCCACAACTTTTGAGCTCGCGCACCGCTGTCTTCATGGCATTCCAGGCCCTGCAGCATGAACTCACCGAATCTTCTCTTACGTAACGTGTTGCAACGTAGCCTCTCCGGATCTGCGGACGAATCGGAGGCCCTCAAGCCGTCGACGGCTGGACTGGCTACATATGCCGAATTCTACAGTTTAAATCTCTAAACCCTAAACCCCAAACCCCAAGCCCTAAGCCCTAAATAACCCTAAACCTAAACCCTAAACCCTTCAGGGTACCGTGTCTTGATCCGTCTTCAGCCCAGGCGATGCTGACAAGCTCGGTCACGGTGCTCCAGCAGGCATTTGCAGTGCCCGCCTGGATCCTTGAACCCGGAAGCCCTAAACATCCCTAAACCCTAAACCCTTAAACCCTAAGCCCTGTAAGACCCCAAACCCTAACCCCAAAACCCTAAATCCGAAATCCCACACCCTACACCCTGAATCCCAGACCAGAAAACCCCTAGACCCGAAACCCCTAAACCCGTGCGGGGTTTAGGGGTTTAGGGTCTGGTTCGGTTGTAGGGTTTAGGGTATCGGGTTTAGGATGTTGTTGAGAGATTAGGGTTTAAGTATATAGTAAGGGGGTATCGGTATCGTGGCCTCTGTTATGCTGAAAACACTTGATGGAAGATACCAGACATCCCGAATCTGCAGCAGTGGCCTTTCACTTTCGGGTGTGGGGTTGGCTTGGGGCGGTCTGCATAAAATGCGGGCTTACATAGTTCCCGATAGTCTTCTCGGCTTTGGCGTTTCAATATCCCCCCCAAGAAAACAACTATTCTAAGTATAAAGGACCCCACATTATGCCGGAGGGTTGGGGAGCTGCCTGGTGCATGTAAGATAGCAAGCGCTTTGGTCATGGACTCGACGTCTTTCCGAGCCTCTGATTCGGGGTGCCGGCCGGGTTTCTAGGGTTGCTCTTCAGGGGGTTTAGGGTTTAGGGTCTACCCGGACCCCAAAGAACCCACCTTTTTAGGGTTGCTTATGAAATTTTTCTGTATACAAGTCCTTAAAAAGGTGGGTCATTAGAAAGGTGGGTTGTTTGGGGTTAAGGTAAGGCTTATAGGGTCTAGAGAGCTCGGTTCACGGAGGTGATGTGCACATGCCTCAGCGTGCACCCGCAAAAAAAAGTTTACTGTTGCAGGGTTGCCTTGGATACCACACCCGAGCATACGACCTGAGAGAAAGGGTCCTCAAGTCCCGTAGAGCGAAAAGTCGAACAACACGGAAGCCAGAATACTTAACTATACTGTGCCATGTATTATTCCTCAGGGTCCATAATCAAAGTATATGCCCCAAAACCCTAGTCTAATGCTTTAAGGCCTCTATAGATTTCAAGCCTATGAAGCCCTCCTGAAGCCTAAACCTCAGGAAGCTTCTGTTCGTTCAGGAACTACCGCGCGAACTTGGAACGGCTTGTGTCAGCGGGGACTGCTCCGAGGTGCCCTCTGAGGGCGGGGACAGAGGTTTTAACAAGGATGTCAAACAGTTGTACTGGGGCTTCATCCGAGCTTCAGACAGTGTTACAAGGGCTGTATATGGAACGGTCTTGCAATGTTTTCCGGGCGCAGTGATGTCGGACATAGATGTGGGGGGCATTTAAGCTATAGGAGGTACAGCGACAGGGGTTCATGTTAAAGATTGAGTGGCTGTCACGGCTCCTGACGAATGAAGAAAGTGATTCAAACCCGATTCTCCTTTCCACCCTCTTTCGGTGGGTTGTTTCGTCATGGCAAAGCCGCTGGCCATGGACGTCTGGCTCGCCCTGCAGCGCATGCCGATGCTTGGCATGGACACTTCCAAGACCCTATTCTAGTTATAAAGGTGCCTACGTTAAACCCAGTGTAGCTGGGCCAACTTTTGCTGTAGTTGTCTTGGAACTCCTCTTGCCACTACTGATACTGGTTCTGAACTTTCCAACTGCACTAGCAGTGAGGGTTTAGGGGCCTAAGCCCCAAACCTAAACCCTAAACTGTCTGCACTGTCAAGAATAAGCCCAGCTGAGGTATCCGGACAAGGATGCGGCATGGAAGCATATGAAGGCTGTAGGCCACAAGCAAGAACGGAGGTTTCCTGGCTATTCATTCCTTCCCAGAGGGGGTTTGTCATCTCCCTATGTGCGGTTCCTTACAGATGCAGATCTCATCTTCAACGCCACATCATCCGGCAATGTGGATCCCGAGGACCTAACTCAGCACGTAGGCTTTCGACCGGGACATAATTCGTAGTCGGAGCCTTGTCAATTTTGCGCTGCCCGCACATGGACCCTGGATGTTCTCGAGGATTTCTACATGTTGCATGAGCTGGCAGTCGGGCTTTTTCGCGGCCGGGCCAATCTGCACAGCGCCCGCATCGTTTCCGGTGGTGAGGAGCTCTTTGACGAGGACATCCATACTGCAGATGACATGGCTCAAGTTTGTACCTTCGTCCGACAAGGCTGCGACGTGGCGACTTTGACAGGCACAGGGTTCTAGGTCCCATGAGAACTTTTTCCGGGAAGTATGATGCCAACCAGAAGATTTTTTAAGATGGAGCACAGGGGTACACCCTAAGAGCCCTAACGAGAGCAACACGCACAGGCAGTTATCGTCTGCCGAGTGGCTGGCACGTGCCGGTTGATCTGACGCTCCAAAAAGGCGACAAGGACACTCCGCATAGCTCTGGCCTTTGAGAGCCTACATTGTTACATAACCCAGGCGTTCATACATGATAAGCTCTAGGTTTGAGGGCTTGTAGTAATAAGAATCTGCTCTGAGGCTGATAGGTAAGAACCAAAGCTGTCTTTGGCCTATGACCTGGCCAGCTGAAGGACATGTCCAAAGCCACAAGGCTCGATCGGATCCTTTCGAACATCGAGGATCTCAATTTTGCCAAGGTCGTCTCGAGAGTTCGATGCTCTGCTGCATTGATTTATACTTAAACTAGCCGAGAAATAAACACAACAAGCAAACAAACCCAGTAGGGAAAGTCACAGAAAGCAACCGCACATCAAAGTTCAGTCAACGTGTTTCTCTAAACCTAGCGATAATAAAGCGAACTTCAAAAAACACAACAACCTAGAACAAATTCGGAAACAACGCAGAATCCTACGGAACAAAATTAACAAGTAGAGAAATCGACGGCAAACCAAAACAAAGCGGGCAAATCAAAACATTTCCCACAAAACAACACCTTAGCGAAATCAATAAGAACAAGAACACATAGTGACATCGCAGAGTAACAAAACCTTAGCGAAATCAACAAGAACAAGAACACATAGTGACATCGCAGAAATCAAGAAAAAAGCATAAACAGCCTAGGGCAAATAAACCCAAAGAAGGCCGAGGCACTTACGAACACAAGCGACATCAAACACGAGTATTGACAAAAAATGAACCGTTCAAGACGCATCAGAAACAAGCTGAACCTCCATTCAGGCAATGTGTAAGTATTCAGAAAAGACCAGAAACTCAAAACGACAACGAAGAAACAACAGACATGTGACCAGTGGCCCGGCCCCAAGACAGACCAGCCGCGGCAAGTCTGAAGCATAATTTGTGCTTAGCTAGCTATACTCATAATTAAGGTGCAGATAATGCTTTAGTTAAACTACCCCCGAACCGTCAAGTGAGCACCAAGCGATATCGGCCAGGAGGGATGTTGAAGCCCGCTGGCAAAGCTCGGCTGTCGGATGCTTGGAATCGCCAGGGTGGTGCCCTGCGGTTTCTTGTGACGCAGCTTCGCCTTGTCAGCCGCATGCCACTAAAGGAGCAGCAACCGTACTTGCCTCTTGCTGAGTCGATTGGTAGCAATTTGTTGACCTTTTTCGGGCTATTCTACAATCTTACCGCCAGCAAACGGTTCATCTCTTTTGGGCGAGGAGCTTTGGATTTGGAGTTTCGGATTTTGGTGTTACGGTGTGGTTTAGCTTTATCCGACCCGCTCGCGTGCTCAGTATATATGTGGCACGGCCCTTCACTCCAGACCAATTGTATCCCCTCGAAAAACCATTTCGTACAACCCCATGACAGCCTACTATCCCCTAAACCCTGAACCCTAAACCCGAAACCCTAAACCCGAAACCCTAAACCCTAAACCCTAAACCCTGAACCCGAAACCCTAAACCCGAAACCCCTAGCGCCTAACCCTACAAAATCGCGTATTGCAACACGGCCCAGGAGTTTCTTACAGCTGCCCCCCGGCTTCACACCCGAGGCCTGGAAAGATGCCGCAGAGATCGACACCAGCTTGCGATTGGGCTTTTGGGGATGTAGGGGTTTAGGGTTTAGGGTCTAGGGTTTAGGGTCTAGGGTAAGCTTGCGATTGGGCTTTTGGGGATTTAGGGGTTTGGGGGTTTATGGTTTTAGGGTTTGGGGTTGAGGGGTTTAGGGTTTTGGGGGTTTAGGGGGCTTTTGGGGATTTAGGGTTTCGGGTTTAGGGTCTAGGGTAAGCTTGCGATTGGACTTTTGGGGGGGTTTGCCCGATTGGGGAGTTGGAGACTTTGGGATTTAGGATGCTGTCTGGGATCAGGGTTTAGTGTTTAGAATGGCGAATCCAACGACTTGCTGACACCCCGCTATCCTGACGCACAGCCCGGAACCTGAAAATGTAAATTCCCCAACGCCCCATAGTGCTTGGGTTGCTGTGGACGCAGCCCTGAACCCTAAACCCTTACTCCCTAAGCCATCACTCCCTCAACCTTTTTCCCCAAACCCTCGCCGAAGCCGAAAGACACATCTGAAGCTCGAAAAAGGACAGCCGAGCCTTGAACAAATCCATGTGGGGTTTGGGCTTAGGGCGCCGACAGCCACAAGATCCGAATCCAAACTCTACTGGCAGTGTGGCCACGGTTGGGGTTTCGGGGTATGGGGTCCTAGGTTCCGGGTGCAGAAACCTCGCAAAAAGCCGTCGCCGAGCAGAGACCCCGTAGTAGTAAGAGTGACTTACTAGTGCCAGTACTTTGTAGCATCTTTGCTTGCAGCATTTTTGTTACTGGGTAGCATATATATATATACATACACGTGCACAGGTATGTGGACATACATACATACATATATATATATATAAAGACAGAGAGAGAGATGGAGATAGACATAGAGGTTAATATATCGAGATATTTCACAGTTATAAAGAGATATACAGTTATATATATATATGTTATAGAAACAGGCATAAAGATATTCGGTAGATGGATAGGTAGATAGGTCTGCCCATATGTATATAGATATGCACATATAGGTATATAGATACATAGCTTTTGTTATGTGTATACATATATATATATATGAAGATACAGACTGTTGTTATATGTGTATATATATATACGTATGTCTATATGTGTGTAGATCCATCCCAAGACTACCTATCAACATGCACCCTAGGAAATGCAGCACCGAGCGCTGGAAGTTATTGATGAATGCAAAGCTGTCATTAGCAACGCCTTCGCCGATCGTGCAGGCTCGCTTTGCTTTGTCGCAGTTTGTGGTTCTTTCCTCTGCGGTCCAACTTAGTTTAGGGTGTGCAGAGCGCCCCGTGCTTTAGTTTTGTGTTCCATCAAAGCCCTCAAACACTCGAACGCAGACATGCCTAGCGGACATGCGGCGTGGGAACCGGCACTTACCGTCACTCACCTGGATTCTAGGCAAACGTCGAATCATCCTTGAGCTGCCATGCCTCATAAGACTTAAGACCTTGCAGGATCCTGCCTCCATGTTCCCTCGATCCTTCGGACAAGCAGTTTTTTCCTGAACTCAGAACGAAAGCTCAGCAAGCCGGACAGGGCAGCGCAAACCCCAGGTAGCTCCACCGACTGCTGACAGAAGTACAGGAAGGTCAGTATTCAATCAGGTTGTAGCTTGCTATTAGCAGCTGGCCTGTTACAGACCCAGTGCCGTACTGACCCGGACACCAACAAAGACGGTTCTGAAAGCCATTAAATCAGTACCCAGGAGAGATCTGGGACGCACTGGAAAGCAAATCCCAGATCTTCCTATCAACGGCTGGTGGCTCGCAGTTGGAGGGTCTTACCTTGGACGAGCCGTATGTTGAAAGGCTTCGGCAGCTGCATTGGCAATTCTTCGGGTTTAAGGCTTCGTGGTTAAGGGTTTAGTTTTAATTTTCAGCGATGAGCATTCATGCAGGATATATGTATATGTATATGTGCATGTGCATGTGCATGTGCATGTGCATGTGTATGTATGTATGTATGTATGTATGTATGCATGCATGCATGTATGCAATGCGATGCAATGCAATGTAATGTAATGTAGTGTAATGTAATGTGATGTAGTGTAATGTAATGTAATGTACACGTATACATGTGTGTATATATATACACACATACGTATATATACATATGTATGTATGTATGTATGCATGCATGCATGCATGCATGTATGTATGTATGTATGTATGTATGTATGTATGTATGCATGTATGTATGTATATACACAGACGTGTATACATACATACATACATACATACATACATACGTACATACATACATACTTACTTACTTACTTACTTACTTACTTATTTACTTACTTATATATATATATATGTATGTGTGTGTGCTGGCAGGATTTGCATTTTGCCTGCAGTTCCGTTTAGGATGTTTGAACTTATGAAAACCGCACTATGGGTGCAGATATTCCATGCCGTTCTTGGCGGGTTTGTGTGTTTCTCCCCCCCGCCCCTCTCCAAACACGAGGTATGGGACCAAAGGTCGCAAAGGCAAGGGCAGTGGTACTGGCAAGGGCGGTGATGACAGAGACGCAGTGGATTCTAAAGGTGCTCCTTCGAGAGGCACCGGCAAGGCTGGCAAAGGCAGAGGCCATGGAAAGGATGGTGCGGGTGGATATCCAGCCCATGTCGAAGGTGTCCATGCCAAAGGCCATGGCAAGAAAGGCGATGGACATGCTGGCAAGAAAGGCAAGGGTCGATATGGCTATCCATCCGGTTGGTAGTCAGTGTCTGAACAGGACCTCCAGAAAGAGGTGCTGGAAAATTGCTTGGTGCCATGCCGCGGCGTAAAAGAGCCCTACACTTCAGACCGACTATTGTGGGAGACGGGCTCCCAGCAAATCCTCATGCATGTGGAAACGAAAGGATGCGATAGTAAGTCCTCGTGGGCAGGCGGGGTTGTCAAGATTCAGGGTCTCTTCTTCGACAGTCTTCTGCTAAATTTCGTTACTACGTACTGTTGATGATATAAATCCTGCATTACCTATTGAGGACCCTAAACTATGGGAATTACTGTATGGTAGCTTCCTTATTGTGGGTATTGCAGGATTTATATCATTAACCGTATCATGCATGAGTTGTCGTGGGATCTGCTCTTCTGAGCCTCTGCACAAAACCACTCGCATCCCTGAAGTCACCTGCATCTCCGAAGTCATGCAAGTGCGTCAGGATCGCTAAGCATATTGCCATACCCTAAACCCTAAATCCTAAACCCCTATAAACCCTAAACCCTAAACCCTAAACCGGTGAACTCCAAAGCCTGAGTTCACGGCCAGAAACGCCAAATCCCCTAATTGTTTGAAGTTGAGGAGCCTCCCCGCCACTCAAAAACAACTGCACCTCAAGTTTGTTTGCAGGTCGTGAAGCTTTCTCAGTCTGAGATCTTGGAGCCGTTTACCCAGCGACTTAGGATTGAGTCTTCAGGGGATTTAAAAAGTGCTTACGCTTTGGGGTATAGGGGTTGAGGGTCCTGAGTTGACATGTGGATGGCGGGTTGAGGATTCAAAGAGGTTAGGGCTCGGGCAATCCTTTCTGTGCACGAAGTCCTAGTCTCCACCGCCTCACGCCAAAAGTTTCATGGTTTAGGGCTTATACTCTCCCACGAGAATCGTCAGCTGTGTTCCCAACTAAGTCACTGCAAGAAGGAGTGAGTTCGTTCATATGGGCAGTTCTCTAGATTGGGGTCTGCATTTTCACAAGAACCCGAACAGGGACCCCGTTCTTCGGAGAACTCGGCGTAAATTGAAGCTCGGGTTTAGAGGTTTAGGGAGTTTAGGGCTTTAGGGTTTAGGGCTTTAAAGGTTTAGGATTTAGGGGTTTAGGGTTTTAGGGTGTAGGGTGTAGGGTTTTCACTGTACGCATGCTCCGACATCCGCTGGGCCACCCGCAGTTTGGACTGGGGATACCCGGAGAGAGAAATGCCTCTTACCCTGTAGGAACATTCCATGAATCAGAGCACGAAGCTGTATGTGGGCAGTTCTCTAAATCAGGGCCCCTTTTAGGATCCTTGCGATAAGGGTGCCGTACTATATTTGGGACCTAAAAAGGGACCCGAATTTAGAGAAGTACCGATGTAGCTTGAGGTATGTAATTCTTAGTTGAGACCTAAGCTTTCGCATGCTCCCGAAATCCATCGTCGGTGCAAAAGGGCAACGGCAAAGTGTGGCAGCTCCCTCAGGGACGACTTGGTCAGCACCGGGACGCATGAGGAAGACGAGGCCAGTCTGCGTGGATTTCATTTCTTTGTTCTGGGTGCTGTAGAGCTCAGAAAATTACGGCGGCTTCTGCTTGTTTGCTTGGCAATCGAAGTGTGGTCGCGCACTCGGTTCTTGAGGTGATCGTGCTACAGCGCATGGGTTGTGCCAGTGTGTGCAGGCGCAGTCCCTGAATGTGTGTTTTCACCATTTTGCACATATCTCGGAGACTACTGTTCCAGTCGCCGATATTCGAGGGGAGCGAGTGGATGCCCGTTAATGCAATATGCCTCGGGGCACCACATGTTAGCATTTGGTTCGGGCTCCAGAATGCTACAAGGTTCTTTCAAGGGAGTCCATTACCCTTCTGAGATTTGTAACAGAGAGTCTGCTGCAGAACTTTAAAAATTAGACTAGCATCGGCAGCACGGCTTCTGTTTCGGATGCCTATCAATCCCAACAAATCTGCATGGCACCCTGAAACGCTAAGCGCAAGAAATGACACCCTTAGCCTAAGGCACATCAATATTCGAGATGAAACCCGGATACCCTGGACCCTAGACACTCACAGTAGTATGGTACTATAACGAGTATATATATATATGTACACACACACATATATATATATATGTATATAGTATAATCATCGTTGAATACAGTACCATACTATAGAACAGCCGCGCTGTATAACAGGATGAAAGAATCATGGTTCCCTGGTGCATTACATAGTGTAGTAGTAGGAGAAAGTATCGGTTGAATCAGTACATTCGCAGTGGAGGAATTAGCAAGGGAGTCACGGAGCGATGGTCTTCAGGGCTTAGGGTTTAGACTAACCTAACCGAGAAATAGAGAAATAGAACTAGTAGTTGTCATTGGAACAATAGTAATAGGGATGATAGCAAGAAGAATAGCAAATAGTAAACACAAAATAACAACAATAATCGACTCGCAGCAATACTCCTGATGATGTTCGCAACAAGAAGACTTGCAAGGACTGGCCATATATAGATATAGAACACACATATGCAGCACGCACACACGTAGATGGATAGTTATCTGAATTAGGATCACTTTTTAGGTCCCCAAAATGGTACAGCATGAAAAGCACCCTAAAAGGGAGCCTAATTTGGAGAATTGCCCATATCCATAGGCAAATAGTTAGATAGATAGATAGATAGATCGCTAGGTGTGTATATAGATATATGTAGACTCGCATGGTATACACGTATGAAAGCTCGACAAGCATGGGGGTCGGTCGGGGAAAGGGAGAGCCCGTCGGCAGCGTTCCCCCGCCGATGTCACACAGCGAGGAGATGTGCCGGCCTCAGGGTGGGAACTTAGGGTTTAGGTTTTAGGGCTCAGGGTTGTTAAGTTGTAGGGTTCTGTTTTGGGTTTAGGTTGCAGGGTCTATGATTTGAGCTAGTTCAAGCTACCGCACTACCAATTGACCCGCGGGTTCTGTTTGTTTTGATCTGTTTCTGGGGTGTATGTGGTGAGGGGGGGGGGTGAGAGGGGGGTAGTTCCGTTCTGCTTAAGGGCGTCCATTACCGAGCAGTCCTGGCAATTGTGCTCCATGAATAAACAATACACTGAACAACAGTCTACTATAATTTATAGTACACTAGAATACCGTACTATTAATTATAGTATAAATTTATCCTTCAATAGCACGAAAGCTCAAACCCTAAAGCCTAAGGCCAACATCCCAAGTGCGGGCGGAGCGGTGCACACCCAGACCCCTCTACCTTAAACCCGACACCCGACACTTTCAACATGCCCCTCCGCCAACAAAAAGCATGCAGAAAAACCCGAAACTGCGCTCACCGGTCGAGACAAATTCGTGTGTTTTGAAAGAACAACATATAACATGTTGCTCACGTGCGTCCAATGCCTTCCCCTGCAGCGTTTTTCTCACAACAAAGCTTGTGTTTTCACCGAGGTCAAAACACAAAGTGCACTGCAAGTACAATCTCCGCCCCCCCTCCCCCAGAGACAAAAAAGCATGGCAATACTGAAGCCCCACAAACCCATGCCTCGGCCGAAATCCTAAAGTGCCGTTTTATCCGGAAAACCGTAAAGACCAAGCTGGCGGACATTCGTGGCCATCAATTGCAAAACCTTGCTTTCGCCTCGGCAAAACCACCAAAACAACGAGAAGATGGCCCGAAAACCTGAGCTGTTGCGCAGGGCTGTCTCCCAGAACAAATACTGCTAAAGCAGAATGCGTCGTTTTACCTCGACAAAACAGCTGCTTTGAACTGAAAAGCACCCCCGCTATCGCGGGGATCGTTTCAAAGGGCGCTACCTAGTTTAAGGATTTTTCAGGACCTGGCGTAGAGAGTTAGGATTTGTAGCGGTTGAAGCGCGACCATCAACCGATCTGGTAGTCGTGCCGAGTAGTACCAGCTACCCGCAGTCAAGTTCACTGTAGTAGCAGCTGCAGCAGAGAATAGATTAGCAGGACGAGTAGACTTGTGAAGGCAAGCTGGTTGTTGTAAAACGAACTGGCAAGATGCGCACGACGATGGCAAGGGTGTTGATGACGGTGTCTGATATTGATGGGCGCTGCAAAAGTACAGCAAACAAGAATGCGATGACTGCTGCCTTCACTGTCGTTGTTACGTGTGCTTACCTACTCAGCTCCACTAGTGTGCTTCGTTGTGACCGTTGTTGCTGTTTTAATTCGTGTGGCTGTGGTCTTTCTTGCTGGTGGTTCTGTCTTGCTGCTGTTTTTTTGCTGCTGCTACTGACATTGCTTCTGTTTTCATGAACGGTTGCACTTACTGCTACTGTTGTTACTCTGCGGCTTAGTACTTAATTAGTGCTTCTATACCCGCTATAGTAGTAGATTTATTTAGAAATAACCGTACTCGTCGTACCAGTTCCAATAGCCATATGTAGAATTGTACTGCAGAATACATGTCTGTAGCGAAGTATGTAAATGAATACCGCATCATGCACTGACAGTATATGTTGCCGTAGGTAGTACCAGCTAGGATTCTCTTAGCAGTAGCATTCAGACGTCGTACTGGTAGTAGTAGCACCAGCAGCAGCTAGTAGCACCAGCACAAGCAACAGCGGTACCAGTACCAGCAGCAGCAGTAGCAGTAGCAGGAGCAGTAGCATGAGCAGGAGCAGTAGCAGTAGCAGCAGCAGCAGTGGCAGTGGCAGTGGCAGTGGCAGTGGCAGTGGCAGTGGCAGTGGCAGTGGCAGTGGCAGCAGCAGCAGTAGCAATAGCAGTAGCAGCATCACTAGCTGTAGCCGTAGAGCAGTAGCAGTGTGTCAGTGACAGTAGGAGTAGCGGCAGCAGTAGCAGTAGCAACATCACTAGCCGTGGCCGTAGAGCAGTAGCAGTGTAGCAAGGGCCGTAGTTTTACAGTGATCACATGACTATTGTTACTCCTTGTTGCATGTGTTTTGCTTACGAACTCACTCTCAGGCAGAAGCTGCTGCGCGTTGCAATGGCGGCCAGGGGCTCGGTCTCGAAGTTATTCATCCTTCCAGCCTTGTAGTCTAGCTCCATCTTATTGTGGGATCCTATCTATCTATTCTCTCATCTATATATATATATATCTCTGTTAAGCTGCGAGATACCCCCTTGCAACATACCTGTGTATATGTGCATCTAAGCAACATAGAAATAAGCACCTCAGAACTCCACTCCAACTGTTGCGAAATTCCTGCATACCCTTCTTTCAACAGCGGCTGCGAGAAGCTCGAGTACCAGCAACTCCTAGACTGATACGAGGCGGAGAGGACAGAAGCCTAATGAGTTTGCGTGTAGGATCTATACTATATACTATACCACCAGCATCGCAACAACAACACCACGAATATGGCGTACTCTTGCGCTGCGAAAAAATCCGTGGAGAACTGCAAGATTCCGGAGTGCCTGGCTGTCATTCGGGTTTAGCCTTTGCATACAGCGTTCAGATTTTTGCGTCGATTCAGGGTCTAGAGGACGTCACACGCAAAGTACGAAAGCCAAACACATAAATAGATAAACAGAGAAACACATATATATATATACACACACACATAGTTTCCATGTTGCAGCTGTGTACATATATATATATATACATATGTGTGTTTGCTTGTGTTTGTATCCATATGTATGTATGTATCTATGTATCTGTGTATGTATGTATGTATTTATGTATGTATGTATGTATGTATGTATGTATGTGTGTGGATGTGTGTAGGTGTGTAGGTGTGTATAAATGTATGTATGTATAAATATGTATATATGTAAGTGTGCCCAATTCCTGCATAATGTCTAGCCTGCACACCTGTATATCGAAAGCACATACACCTTTGAATGCTTTCATTCGCACATGAAGTTGATGTACCTACATGCATACTCATTCAAACACATATATACATATGTATATGCACACCCGATGTACGATTAGACATGTTTGTAAAGTCAGAGCCAGCAACACCCGTCGGTACGTACCGACTTTCACCTGCACATCGTACCTACGCAGGCCTCAATCCGTGGTCCCTCTCAAACCCAGACCCTAAGTAGAGGGTCTGGTGCCCAAGATCCACTTTCAAAGTAATACAGCCCAGAGCCCTTCGGAATTCCGTACCCCTGACCTGCCCAAACCCCAGAAATGGTTTTGGAACTCCTGAACGAAAAAAGCCTAAAGCCTCAAGCCTAAGCCCTAAGCCCTACACCTTATTTCGTAAACCCAAACCCTCAAACTTACGTCTAAACCCTCAACCCTAAGCCCCAAACCCCAAACCATGAGTGAGTCTCGCTTCTGGCCGTTGCACGTAAAGACAAAACCTAAACCCTCAACCTGAACCCCAAACCCCAAACCCTAAGCCCTAAATAGAAGCCCTAGACCCTAAACCCTAAAATACAAAAGCCCTGAGCCCTAAACCTCCTGAGGCCCTGAAAAAAACAAGCCTGCCCACCATGGGCTTTGGAGCGCATGCAACAGAAAAGGCCCTAAGCCCTAAATCCTAAACCCTGAATCCCCTAAATAAAAAGCCCTAAACTGGGCTCTAGGAGTTATGGGGGGTTTGGGGTTTAGGATTCACCCTAAACCTTAAACCCTAAATCCTAATGCACGCAGTCTTGAGATCCCCTCATCCATCGCCGACGTAATTGCACTTGTCCAGCAAAACCGCAACCCGCACACTGCCGCCGACTTTCCCGGCCCTGTTCCGGTCACCATACAGCCGGATGTCAGATGCGGTCTCTTCCTTCCCTAAGGGTCCATGTACCCAAATAGTATATACATTGGCCCCCAAGTACCTCTATAGGGACTACATTAAGGCCAATGTATCTACTATTTGGGTACATGGACCCTTAGGGCTTGCCACCCCCTCTTCGGAGCCTTTTAGCAACCTTGTTTGCGTCGACATCTATTCAGAGAGACAGGTCCTCTTCGCTGCGCGAGCCCCTGCTAGTGCCAACAGGGACATCCTATTGGAGATTGCAGGACTGCCCCCCGGGCGCACAGTTTGACGTTTTTGTCGACACAGAGGGCCCCGCCACTGTTGACACGGTTGTTGATCTCCACAATGGCAGTTCAATCTGCATTGTTCCTATCGGGTCACCCAGACCGTGGACGATGTCGCTATCAGCCATGCTGCAAACACACCTCCCTTCAGATGCATCAGAGGCTTTCCCATCAGAACCCGAGGTTGATAGGTACTGTTTAGCTTGCGCTGATGGTCTCAGAGTATTTCCGCTCTACCCCACTCGAGCGCAACTGTACAGAGAGGACATTGCTGCCCGGCTTCAATGCCTCTAAGTGAAAAGCCCTAACCCCGAAACCCTGGAGGTTTTGCTCGACACCGTCCCGGGGACCGGGTCCACAGGCCCTGGCTCGCTGCTGCAGCTGGAGGACAGCCACGTTATCTTAAGTTCTATCTTCGGGTTTAGGGTTTAGAAGCTATGGGTTTAGGGTTGAGGTTTTAGGGTCTAAGTTGCATCTTCGGGTTTAGCGTTTAGGAACTGTGGGTTTAGGGTTTAGGGCTTCAGGGTTTAAGTTGTATCTTAGGGTTTAGCGTGATATGATCTTATATTTCATTTTGCCCTTCTTTATTATATAGTGAAGTGTGGCATATTATGGGATCTTGTAGTATTGTAGTACATTATGGTATATTAGAGTTTATTAGGTCATGATCTGGTAGATTCTACAAATAGTACCTACTTTGAGGGCTAAAGTCTTTAAATAGTATGTACTTTGGGCTGTTTGGAGCCCCAGGGAGTGTAGCATGATCAGAAGCTCCTCGGCCAGGCTAAAGGTTTAGGACTTCCATCGGTCTTTCAGGGCGGTTTAGGACGTTTAGGTTTTAGGGGTTTAGGGCTTTAGGGTTTAGGTTTAGGTAGGTTCAGCCTGGTTAGTCATTAGTGTGAGGGACTTTTCGGGTGTTTGGAAGTGTAGGTGCAGCAACAGTAGCGGAAATTCATGCAGACAGGGAGGATTAGCCCGGATTCTAGCAGAGTGTCCTTGTGTGAATGATTGCCCTGGGCAGGATCAAAGACAAGATAACAGGTCCAGGGTTGAAAAGAGCTCACCAATTCTTAGGAGTCCCCATCCAGTAGTTGTTGTTTCCGCGGATTGTCCTGTATCATTCTGAAGACTACACGGATTGTCCTGTATCATTCTGAAAACCTGAAATCTAAACTCTACAAGCCGCAAGCCCGATAACCCGATAGACCCCAAACATCTTCATAAGCCCTGAACCCAAACCGCTTCGGGTGTGGTTTACAAGGTCCAGAGTTTACAAAGCGACACAGTCTGTTTTGCAAAGCAAGCCGGCATGTACGGCTTGAGGGTCTTTGGGTTCAGAGTTTCATGTTTAGAGTTCGAGGCTACTTAGAGGCCCCAAAAAGCTTAAAGTGGGTTGTAAGTACGGTCATAATTGGGTAAACTCCATCTAGGGTGCTTACAACTCTACTTATAACCTATTGACTTATTGCCCTGGGCCTCCAAGCATTTGGGATTCAAAGATTCCGGATAAATTGACGGCTTAAGGGTTTAGGGTCTATAGGATTTCGGGTTTTTTGATGCGAATTTCGGAGAGATTCTTCAGAGATCAGATAGATCCCTCTAAATTACGAACCCCTGAAGTCTTCAGGATACCAGTAAAGGAGCCCCACAAAGGAACCCTAAGAGAACCCTTACAGAAGTCCTTAAAAGACAGAGTGAAAAAGAACACTAAAAGAACCCTTACAGAAATCCATAAAAGAAACAGTAAAAAAGAACCCTAGAAGCACCCTTACAGAAATCCTTAAAAGAAACAGCAAAAGGAACGTTAAACCCTGTCTCCAGGATCCGAAGCCCCCGGCCACTTTCGATTCAAGTGTGCTGAAGAGTTGGTCTGGTCCTCGTTATTGCTGAAGTTCCAGAAGTGCTCACAATCTATAACGGTTCCTTACGGGCTCTATGAGCGTTCTTTCATTCAAAAGGGATGGTAAGCCTCAACCCTAAACCCCTCAACCCTAAACTCTATGTTTACAGCGGGTTGTCCCGCACGCAGGAATGTTCAAAGACTCGAGGCAAACCCTGCAGACCGATGTTCCTACGTGCAGCTCCTCTTGTCCTCGGGGACTAAGTGGTTATCCATACGCTCCACTCTAGTTCCTTTTTGTGGTATATACTTATTTCGGATCCTGTAAGGTAATTCCCAAAAAAGCACTACTTTGGAGCCGATGGGTAATTGTAGTTGCGATTTGGTGCAGACAAACACAATATTGCCTACTCCAGCCATGAACTCTGAAAACCAAACCTGTAATCTGAAACGGCCAGCTCCCCAAGCGCACAAAGAGTTACGTCCACAGAAGCACTCGCCTACTCATGAGAGCTGTATAAAGATAGGTAGCATAGCGTCGAGAAACAGAATCTCCATCACAAAACCTGCTACCCCATGCACTGACCAGGCACAGCGATACCAAGAGGCCTCTGCAGTGAGCCTTGGGGTGGGGTGTTTTGTGTTCTCCTCTCACTTCAATGGCTCGGAGCTGACAACTTTTATCTCTTCGGGTTAGGAGAACTTAGAGAGATTAGGACCTAATTCGTGCTTGTGGAATCTTTGGTTTTGTCGACTCTGCAGTCAGCACGTCCTGAAATCGGTGCCAAGCTTGTTTCGTTCAGGTTCGGGAGTGGGTACATGGCGGCCTCCCGACTGTTGATGATAGAAATCCTGCATTACCTTAAGGACCCTAAACTATGGAATTATGGTATATTCCTCATTATGGGTAATGCAGGATTTATATCATCAGCCGTATCCCTATTGCAAAGAGGCATGTGCGGGATCCTTTGAAGGAACTTCCCGCCTTGCATTCTGGTTCTAGGGCCTTTGAGTCCTATCACTCGACTTGCTTTGTGCCGAAGGCGCTGTCAAAGACCCTAAACCCCATGAGCTTGATCCCTGAAACACCAGTCCGTGAAAGCCCAAACCTGAGTCGAGTCGTAGCATATATGTATGCATGTGAGTATGTACGCAGGCATGTATGTTGGCAAGGAAGCAGGCATGTAAGTGTATGTGTATGTGCATATGTATGTATGTATGTATGTATGTAGGTAGGTAGGTAGGTAGGTATGTATGTATGTATGCATGCATGTATGTATGTATGTATGTATGTAGGTACGTATGCATGAATGGTTGCATGCCAGCATGAATGTATGCGTGCATTTGCGACTGTATGTTGGAATGTGTAAATGCCTGCATTGATGCATGCGTGCATGTATGCATGCAT